>JAODVM010446380.1:0-23038 GCA_025400095.1 Phenganax marumi
GCAACATTTTTTTGAAACGGAAACGACTACTAGTACGACTTCTTCGTGACAGGTCTCTGGCGGTCGAATCTCGTATTTGTAGATGATTCGTAGTCGTACTCGTACTCGTACTCTTTGCTAAAACTCTCTAATTTCTCTCACATCACTGCGGTCGAGTGGCTGCAGAAATAGTCGTTGCTGTAATTATTACTTCTTAAAGCGACATCACTATGACGTTCGATGACGAAATGAGTGCCTTGGCTGATGTTGTATATGTCATTACTATCACAATGCTTTATTAATACGAACGTTCCTCTTTGACATGATGAATTAAACATTTTAGTTTACCGTTGCGATTTTGGGTGAATTTAATCAAGAACCCAAACTTTCTATTTGATGTTCACAAAGCACCGATCGTTGATTCATGTTTGAGTGTTGTTGCTCAGGTAACACAGATATATATGCTATGCTTGATGTGATGAGTACATCATACATTGAATGACTTCAATGATTTGATCTTTGTGGAAATAATGTTCTCTTTGTCTTGTAGGTTTTCATGGATGCGTGCTCTGTTTCCGAACATATACTTGGAAAGGTAATAATAGGTCACATTTTTAAAGACGCATGTTCTTACATGATTATACAACGGCATGCATGTGTGAGTTGCTTGCAAATCAGACACAAAGGAAATTACTCACGTAAACCATTTAGCCCTGAAACAGAAGGTAACGACTATAGGCACGAACCCCCCCCCCCAGCTCTCCTCTCGACCGTGAGTTTTCCGCAGGACAACTGAGTGTTTAAATGTATCGTGCATTGTGCAAATATTGTATATGTCACTTACGCCTGCCACAGAATAACGACACTCAAGTACATATCTCATGGAGAACATGTCATATTCTTGATTTTCCAGGATTCACCATCAAATAAACTTCTATACGCCAAGGAAATACCTGCCTACCGACAGAAAGTAGACAGGTATAGCTTCATTCGATTGAGTGCACGTAACGAAGACTAATCCCAAGCGCCTTTCATTCGTTTTGTTTCACGTCTCCCGATGTTTTGATTGGTAAATCATAACGTCTTTCTTTTACCTCAAGTTTTTATAGAGAAGTGGCTGCCGCTCCGAGGTTAACAGACGATGAAGTCAAAGACTTTTTTGGAGCTGTAAGTTTCTTGTTGAATGTTTATGTTGATAAGATTATGTCAGGTAGTGGAGAGGATTACTGCATCCATACTTTTTGTATCAAATTCGCTCGGAAGTTCACAGCTTATATTGCATTTCGAAGTGAAGATTACTAATTTCCAAGTTCACGAATCATCCAGTCAGGATGAGATGTGATTAATATCTCGCATTTTGTTTGGATACTTTGTGAACTTCACAATGGATATATGAAATTGCAAACAAGATTTAATCTTTTCGTTTGCAACTGTTGTTGAATTTTCCCCCGTAGCCGACTAACTATTCTTCATTTCTTTCTTTTAATACAGCATTATATTGAAGATTTCAATGTTGACAATGCCTTAAAAGAACTGTACAAATATGCTGCTAAATACCAGGATGAGGTAAACGATTTTTTCCTACAATTCCTTCGTACAGAGATAGACAGTTTGGTTACGTTGCTTTTGTCAAAGCGAAGTTCACTAGCTGGTATGTTGGTCACGCAAAAAATATTTGTACAAGGATTCTGGTAATAATCAATCCACAGTTTTTATAATATTGGATTGATTATGACCACTGCACGTTTTATTTCAGCTTCAAGAAGCTCTGGAGGACTCACGTTACCCTCAACTTGCCAGTAAACTGGAGCATGTCGTCGCCATTTTCTCTGATGACTAGATCTTTTTTTAGACTGATTTTATTTACAATAGTAGGAATATTTATGAAAGTAGACTGTTTTTATACTCATGTTTAGGAGACCTTTTCTATACATCAGTAGTCAGAAACACGTAGACCGTAGACACAAAAAAGCAGCATGAATTAGACATAAGGGGACCGTGTTGCGACTTCTCCGCAGGGGAAGACAAAACATAAAAACAGAATTATTGCGAACGATTTTCACGCAGATTGCAATCACGGAGTTTTGAGATTTTTAAGTGACGGGCAATTGTGTGCTAGAAACGACATTGGAAATTTTTTCAGTGTTGGAGATGAAATTTCTGGTTATTTTATTGTGTTTTAGCACGAATGAACATCTTCGTTCTGACTAGGACGTGATTAGCTTCGGGATCAAAGAAAAGCTATTTCGTGCGCGGGTGTTACGCGCATGAACACGAATTTCTTTGATCTTGTGCCGTAACCTTATTCGCTGCTACCTAACTAACCAATCACAATTCATGCCCGTAACACAACGATATAACCACTTTTTACCCGTCATTTAGAAATCAATGGTTCTATTCAGTCACGTGACTGAAAGCAAAGAATAATAGCTGTAGAGGAATGAACAAACATATTATGTAAGAGTCTGTGCGCAGGCTAATTTAGAGTTGAACGACTTGAGCGAGCCGCAGTTGGTTAACTTGCCCTCTGTGGCTGATTGTACGAAACGCGTTTAGCTTAAACTGTGGATAAGTTCAAAATAGTAATCATATTTCATTATGTACTCCTTAAAAAACGAAATTGAAAGATTTTTAACTGATTGCAATAATTATGTATTTAACCTTAGTTTAGTACATAAGATTTGATTTGAAGGTTTTAGAAGTTGTATGTGAGTGTTTTTGAATTTTGATTTATCTACATTTTAAGCTTAACGGTCTTCGTACGACTGGGCCGGCCCCTGTAGCAAAATGCTACAGTTTTGTTCGGGAATGCGGTGGATTGTAGAATTATGCTCTTGTCGTATAGATATGGGAATTAACTTTGGATGCATACATCATGATTTCTTCAACAAGTCCTGCGGCCGGCTGTTCGAAGGCTGTTCAGCTTAATCCCGGGTTAACGTAAATTTTGAGGCAAGGTTTTAAAACGTTTGTGTGTAAATTTTGAAACATTTTTGTACGTATTTTGTCTAGATCAAGTTCGAATGTGGAGAGATCTCAAACAAATGATCATATAGAAATGCACAAACCAAAATTGGTTAACATATAACCCTGGGTTAACGCTGAACTGACTGCAGACGATATAATACTGTAGTAATGCTCGTTTTAGCGCCGCTCGTGGCGCCGCTCGCATGCCGCCCCCGATTAAGCGCCGCGCTCAGAATTAGAAAAATTTAATAAGCGCCGCGGGGCTAACACGAGCATTCACGGTACACTATAAGTGTATAACATGAAAATAATGCTATAGACATTCCACTTCGCTGTAAAATAAAGTATGGGATTTACTCTTATGCTGTCCAATAAGATAACAGCGACTAGATTTTAGAAGTCTTTCTCACATTAGTCAAACACGTATAGTTCGGAGAAGAAGAGGAGCTATGTTCGTTCGGAAGACTGTGAAATGCCTTCAACGAAGTTTTCTTCTGATTTCGTCGGGGCCCGTTGTTCGAAGCCGGATTACCGTCAAGCCAGGGTTAAGATTTAACCGGTTGTTGTGTGTGCATTCGTTTCAAAAGTTTGCAAATTAAGACTTCTGTTGATCTAGTCAAAATTTCTTGGAGAATATTTCCAATTTCAATTAAACAAGCAGTAAAAAACTTTGCTTCATAGTTTGCAGTAATCCAGGATCTCAAGCTAACCAGCTTTTGAACAATCGGCCCTGCCGTCAAAACTAATGAATAACAAAGCGTCGCACTGGGAGTTGCATTTAAATTTCTTCAACAACTCTTTAAACAGTTGATGCGGAGCACGAAGAAATATTGCTGTCGAATACTACATATGCACGTTTGCCCGAGGAAAACACTTCAAAAGTTAGAGTTACACAATTATGCCAACAATAAGATTTCTGTTAATTTTGTGCGATTGGTAGAGGATTCGAATGCTGTGATTTGTAAGTGGAAGTACTCACAAGCAATGGGAATAGCTGACGAAGTGGATCATGCTTAAATGAGCGAGGTAATGGCGTTCCATTGGTGTACGTGATTCATGATCATTTCACGGTGCTTCTTCAATCTTAAGGGTCCGGTGCAACTACTAATACGTTCATTATCATCACTGTCAAGGAGCTCTACTTATATAAGTCAAGTAAACGCAGATAATATGGGCGAACAACATCATTTTCCTCAAGAGGAAGAGAAAATTCTTGAATTATGGAATGAATTAGATGCTTTTAAGTCATGTTTGAGACAGTCACAAGGAAAGCCAAGGTGCTTTAGTAGTAGAAAGTAAAAAATAAACACTTGAATGTGTATAGTTTTCAATGAATCTTTTAGACAACTTGTCACACCAATTTTGATTCCCTCCTCATTTTGCTACCATTGCAATACAAGTTTTAATGAGGTCAAGAAGGATTTTGAAGTAATTAGCAAACGTTTGTGTCATATCAATGGCTTATGCTCATTTGTTTGCTTACGTTGAGCCTCATTTCTATGCTGTGCAAGAATAAGTTTGATTACTTTTGATTCCTTGGCAAAGATTTCCAGAGCGAGAGCATGGAATGCAGATATAGTCACATTTATTGTAACAGAGTGGGCCAATGATGCTGTTTCCCTGAAGTTGTGAGAGTCTCTACCTAATGAGTAAAATCATCTGATGTTAGGCAGTTGATGATATACATAACTACTTTAAACACTCTGGGCTATTTCCAATGAATAAGTAATGATGTAAAACAGTATGCAGGTTATACATTGTCTGAAACTAAAACTAATGGTTGCATTGTTAAGAACCTTAACTTGATCAACAAATTCTGGTCCTTCATGTATGGTATATCAATTGTGTTTCCACTTAACTTTCAGTTTTCTAGTTTGATTGTATTTTCAAACAATCTGGCATTAGGCCAACCAAAATGTTATCGTAGAAACTTCTAACCATGTATTATTGAGATTCTGTATGTTTCGCTGTTCTGTTAAAGGTATACGTTTTACGATGGTCCACCATTTGCCACAGGATTGCCACATTATGGCCATATCCTGGCTGGAACTATTAAGGTTTGATTCAGTCATCTATGCATTGTTTATAAGGGGAAGTTAACCAAGACACCCTTGTTAAATACCTAAGTAAATTGTCTCTAGAACAAGCTACAACTAAACGCTTCTCGTTTTCATAAATGCTTGAGGCATTTATTAAAGTGATAAGCCTCAGAGTTCAACCAATTCAGTATATATACAAGAACTCTGCAACATTTGATGATTAGAATCATCTGATGTTAGTCACATGTGGAATAAAATTGTTTGGTGTGAAAAGAGCATTTTGCTTGTGAGGATTAATCAATTAGGATCGATTGTGCTCTCTGCTTTTGCTTTTCAGTATCTATCTACAATGTGAGACAATTTCAGTTGTCGTATGGAGGCAAGAAAAATTGGCAGCATGCTGATGTGAAATGCACTGATTAAGTTTTGGGGATTTTGTTACCATTTCATAGGACATTGTTACTCGTTATGCTCATCAATCAGGATATCATGTTGAACGAAGATTTGGATGGGATTGTCATGGGCTGCCTGTGGTATGAGTTTTTTAGATTAAAGATTTTGTATTCCGCTTTTAAATATAGTACCGTTATAAACTACTACTGTTATTAAGAGGAAAGGGTGTCATGGCAAAATGCCACTCACTCATGCAGTCAGCTGTGCCTGTGGCTGATATTGTACGTACAGATGAAGATCGTTACTATATGAAAATTTTTTGATTGTAGGAATATGAGATTGATAAGAAACTTGGAATTAATGTGAGTGCATGAATTTAGAGATCAAAGACCAACAGTTCATTCATGGCTAAGGCACCTACATTCTTCAATGTCTTTCTTTAGGGTCCTGAAGATGTCCTCAAAATGGGAATTGATAATTATAATAAGGAATGCCGCAATATTGTTATGAGATATTCCGGAGAGTGGGAGGTGCGTGTTGTAAGATTTTAAAATAAACAACATTTTATATTTTTGTTTTGGATCAATACTGTGTACACTAGTGGTGCAATAAGGCCTAACAGTAACGACGCGGGGGAACGCGTTTCTCAGAGAAAATCTAAAGATAGTTTGATCAAACTATGCAAGCCACCTTCTCTCATGAAGAAAACAACTCGCTCTTCCTTAAATTTCCCAACCAGCACTTTATTGGTTTTTTTATGCACCTATTGAATGTAGATGTCATTATGCACCAAAGTGCAGTTGATTTCTTATTAGGGTTTTATTTTACTTTAGAAAATTGTTTCAAGGCTAGGAAGATGGATTGATTTTGAAAACGATTATAAAACAATGTATCCTACATTTATGGAATCTGTGTGGTATGTACAGTGTTTAATGCTTTTATGTTGTTGTTGGAATAAAATATACCTTTTACATGGCTGCTGCTACCTTTCTAACACGAAGGTTGTTGTGAGACGTTTGAGAACATTTTACAGTTCTATAGTAATACTGCTGTAATGTTTAGGTGGGTTTTTAAACAACTTTATGACAAAGGATTGGTCTACCGAGGTTTTAAGGTAATGTATTGAGAGAACACTTTCATTAAGTCGTTTCTTTGTTAAATGTTTGCCACTGCAACCTAATACCAGTAAGTTCTCAGAGACTGCATCCTCCGCTTGTATATTTCGTTTCTGGCCTGCGAGTTACTCTCAAGAAATGCACTTTTAATGAAAACGATTCTCTTTTCAGGTGATGCCTTATTCAACAAAATGTACAACACCTTTGTCAAATTTTGAAGCAAACCAGAATTACAAGGATGTTGTTGATCCTGCAGGTTAACTATATATACTTTTAAAAATTTACTAAAGTTGTCAAACATATCTTGGTTTACAGTATAACTATACAGTATACTCGAAACCAGTTGCAATACCATAGCTGAGTCATGGTAAATTCTCTGCAAACCAGCGATTAACTGTAAATATCCAACCATAAGGATAACAATGAATGTGATCAATGTAATCGATTATGATGTAGTGATAATCAGTTTTCCTCTCGATGATGACTTCGAAGTCAGTATGATAGCTTGGACTACGACACCATGGACGTTGCCTAGCAACTTGGCATTGGTTGTTCATCCAGATCTACAATATGTTAAACTTCGAGGTCAGAGTTATATAACGCTTGTTTTAAGTCTCGCACAGACGAGCGATTTTTCTTTGACTTGTTTTATTTGCTCGTGTGTGGGACGAAACTTAGCGCATTTTTCTTTGACAAAGAGCCTTGTTCAAAAGCTAGCCAAGCCAGTTTTTCAGCAAGCTGTATAATATTCGTATACAAACAGCCGTCAAGGAAAACGTGTTGATCGTACGCACGACCAAGTGAACTCATCAAAAAGCTGTCAAGGAAAACACGTTCGTCTGAACAATGCCCTAGTTATTAAATAAAGGTGTTGTTTGTAAGTCAAATGACTGGTCAGCCAACAACTTTGTGAAACAAATTGATGTAAAATTTATGTAAAGTTCGTTTTAGCTCTTTACCACTTCTACTATATCACATTTATTTGTAGAAGATATTTTCTTCTTTGAAAAGTTGCTCTTTGATATATTAAAATAAATCTAGCATTTAATTCTGAAGCTATCTCTAAAGAGAACGAGAAACGTTTGTAAAGTCCTGCATCTTCAACTTATTTTCGCACTATTTGGAATTCGAAATTACGAGAATTAAAGCCAGGAATACAGAGTTTGGTATAGTCTATAGTCTCTGCATTTATATCGTAGATAATCAAACAAACAGAGTATATATCATGATGGAAGCCAGGATTGCTGCTCTTTTTAAAAAACCTGAAGATTATACTGTATTGGAAAGGTAACAGTATTCGTATATGAATATATTTGAGACAATGCGCTTGCAAAAATAATACCACTGTTTTGTGCTTCAGATTTCTAGGAAAAACGTTGAAGGATAAAACATATCAACCATTGTTTAATTACTTCGAAGAGGTCAGTTTGGATAGCATATTTTTCACATTTTGAATAAAGCAACAGGAGTGCAATTAGCTACTGTAATTACTATTGTACATTAAACTGTTTACATTCTATCACCCTGAAGCTAGTGAAATTATCTTTACCAATAAGCTAGTGTTATAAGTATATGTTTATAGGTTTTAACGTTAATATTATTCTAAAAGGGGCCGCAGTAATTGGCTTGCGCTGTTGCGGACTCCATGCCGTAAAACTTGTTCAAGGCAAAGCTTTTAAAATGAAACATTATAAAATAAAATAAAATAAACTTCTCTACAAAAAATGCAAAGTATTTGTGTTCTAATGACCTCACAACTGAATATGCTTGAATCACAATTAAATAGCCTGGGGTGAAGCTGTACTTTAGCTGAACCTGCACCATGTACGGACCGAATAACGTTTTTCTTATTAAGAAATAGAAAACATTTTTCCCCTGTTTCTATTGAGTTCTAGAAACACGCGTGCGAATTTGGGAGAAACGAAAAATTACGTGGAAACACTCGCCTAGTGGATCGTGCTTCCACGCAATTTTTCCTGTTTTCCAAACTCGCACGCGTGTTTCTATAACTCAATACAAGTACGGAAAAACTGTTTTCTATTTCCTATATTAAATGAACTATAAAAAAATTTTTAAAATTATTGACTTATATTACATTCTTTCAAATATTTGTTCTAGTTTTTTCCCTCATTAATTTTGTCCCTCATTAATTTTGTCCATACCAATTCTTTTGCTTATATTTTTGTCTTTTAAAATTCCCGCTTAACCCACGCAACCCTGCGAAGATTCCCGCGCGAAGATTCACGTGTGTCTATCGAGTTGTGGAAACACGGCCTTTTCGCTTTCAACCAATCTGCGCTTGCGTTTTTAAAGGTTATTGTATAAAATGAAGTAACTTTGAGGAATAGTGCCATGTAATCTGCAAGAGATGTTCGTCTTTAAGCGTAGCATGTTAGTCAGTTTGTCTCCCAGCGTGTCAAGTGAAAACAGTGTCTGTGTTGTATCTGGGTGGAATATAGTGGATAAAAACAGTGGTTGATAAAATTTTTGTATTGTAGTTGAAGAAAAGTGGGGCATTTCGTGTGCTTTGTGATACATATGTTACTGAAGAAAGTGGAACTGGGGTTGTTCATTCCGCACCGGGTTTTGGTGAGGTACGATGTTTGAAACTACAGTTCTGATACCATAATATTTGAGTCTCGCTAGACTTGTTTCTTTTTCACTTTATCCAGTCAATTGTATAGTGAGACTAGTCTTTTATATCGCAAAGTGATTGTTGTCTTTTGTACTACAAACGTATGTTCTATATTCTCAGGACGACTTCCGTGTCTCGCTGGCTCATGGTGTAATCAAGAAAGGTGAAAAAGTGCCATGTCCTGTGGACGATCAGGGACAGTTTACATCAGAAGTCACAGATTTTAAAGGCCTACATGTGAAGGTACAGTCTTTCCGACTTTATGGTGAGATTTCATTGATTGCGGATGTGGATGCAAGTCTCCATGATTTGCGGATGTATGCAGATTTCCATATGCTAAAGGCTGCTTTCCAGTCACATATTTTGACTGACACGTACACGCACGTAGTATTTTAGTCTGCAATAAAACTTTTTTTATAAAACGACCGGAGGAAAAATTGTTTAGAATTGACAGTTTTAAATAATTATGTGTGTATAGATGGCTCTCATGTTTCGTCATCGCCGCCATCTTGGATGAATTTGACAAAGGATTTTCCCAGTTTGCAATTCAAATTTCATCCAACATGGCGAAAATTTCTTTGTCCTTTGAATCTCATGGGAACGGTTGCACATCACCTATTTGAAGATGTATTTTTAAAATCTTTAAAATTTTGGAGGATTGGAATTTTTACGTGCGTAAAACGTACATCTCAGAAACGCAAAACATGAGCACAACTTTTAGTGCACCATAGAAATATCCCCGAAAGATTTTTTGTTTCCGTAGTTAGTAGCCATGCTGTGTCCAGTGGATTTTTCACACAGCATATGGCATAAGATGCGGCTTGAGAGAGTTACGAGATATGCTGGATATATCCCATGCACATCATCATGACCATGCTAAGACACCCAAATTTTTCATCTACTCCTCTGAACTTTTCACTATTTTCACAGTAGCACTACAAATAATTTTAGGACGCAGATAAAAAGATTTCAAAATTACTGAAAGAGCGAGGACGACTTGTTCATCAAAGCACCATAACGCATAGTTACCCATTTTGCTGGAGGTTTGTGTAGCAACGTTACAGATTTCGTTGAATGCATGACATGCGCATTTTTACTTATTTCACAAACTTAATCATTTAGGTCAGAAACGCCTCTTATTTACAAAGCAGTTCCTGGTTGGTTCGTCAAAGTCGAATCGTTTGTTGATAACTTGCTCGTCAATAATAAACAGTCTTATTGGTAAGTATAGTTTTTATAGAAATTACTTACAATAATGACTCTGTTTATTTGCCAAACAATTGTGGATAGTTGATAGCTTTGTAGGCCTACAGCATGCTACTGTATCTACACTGTTTAGTGTTGTCCACGAAATATGGCTTTTACAATCGATACGTGTGTTTTGTCTTTAAATTTCTCCAGGGTTCCGGAGTTCGTGCAAGAGAAACGTTTTCATAACTGGTTAGAGAATGCGCATGACTGGAATATTTCACGGAATCGATATTGGGGCACACCTATCCCCCTGTGGGTCAGTGATGATTATGAGGAGGTAGGGTCTCCTTGTTTTCTTCTTTTCTTTTGATTGTTTTGTTGTGTTTGTGTGGTGAATGGAAAACAATTCCTTGGCTACAGTGGAGACCGAATCTACAACATTTGGGCCAATTGTTCACAGCTGGATTAGCGTTAATCCTGTGTTAAATTTCAACCAGCTGTTTCAGTTGCTGTACCACTGCTTGTTCGTTTGTTTCAGAACTTGCAGTTTAAGATTTCTATTGCTTCAGATTTGATTTGTAGAAAAGTTATTCCAAGTTCATAAACAAGTCGTTGAAAACTTTCCGTCAAAATTTGCCCTAACTCAGGATTGAGCTAATCAGTTTTTAAACAACCGCCCCCGGGTAATCCAGTCTAACGCTGTTACTAGCGAGCTACAAGGCTACTACAGTTTTTGCCTGTCACAATGTTACTTGCACATGTATCGGGACTTGCGAACCATTTGTTTACCCAAGTTCGTCCCAGACTAGCATGTCCATGTGTTCACCAAATGGATATAGTTTTAATCGATGATTTTAAGCCCATAAGGTTTTTAAAATTATTTTTCGGGATCTGAATTTTTTGCTGTCAAATATATTGAAGCAGCGTGATAACTGAGAGCGTGATAACTAAACCCGCAGTAATAGGGAATATTTTGTTTTAAGATTGTGTGCGTTGGCTCAGTTGATGAATTAGAAAAGTTATCTGGTGTTCGAGCGACAGATCTTCACCGAGAAAAGTACGAACACTTTTTACGTACCTGCTTGAATATTTTGCATGATCATCACTTTATAATTATACTTACAGTTTTACACGGATTTAAACCGAACACCGCTGGTCTATTTCTTTTGTTTATTTTGATTGTACGCTTTCTTTGTATAGTATTGATAAAATCACAATTCCCTCCAAGACTGGTAAAGGAGTTTTAAAAAGAATCGGCGAAGTTTTTGATTGTTGGTTTGAAAGTGGCAGGTTTGTGGTACAACAGCGAATTATTCATAGTTTTCTCTGGGGATTATTCAGAGTTTTCAGCTGTGAATATTCGTAGTTATCGTCTTTTTCTCATTATTGTGTTCATTTCTTAGCATGCCGTACGCCCAGGAACACTATCCGTTTGAAAGAAAGGACGATTTTGAAAAATCTTTTCCAGCAGATTTTATTGCTGAAGGCATTGATCAAACTCGCGGATGGTAATTGGGAGGTTTTTTTACTTTGCCAACACTCTACCATTACAGTAGTTCAGTTTGTACTATTTTCTTTCTGCTGACGTGAAAGCTAAAATGTTTATATTCTATTTTTCCCTCAGGTTCTACACTTTGTTAGTTATTTCTACGGCGCTTTTCAATAAGCCTCCTTTTAAGAATTTGATAGTAAATGGTCTCGTTTTAGCGGCGTAAGTGACAATAACATGAACTGCAGAGATGCTGCTATTTTTGTGTCTTTTACTAACTCAAGTATTTTGTGTCACGAGCTCATTGTTGGCAAAAATAATTCTTTCTTTACATTTTTTACAGCGATGGCTCAAAAATGAGCAAAAGAAAGAAGAATTACCCTGATCCAATGGAAGTCATAGATAAATATGGTTCGGACGCTTTGAGGTAAAGTTAAATTTGTCGAATTTTCTTCTTAGGCTCGTCTCATAACAACTTTTTATGTTTTCAAGGTTATACTTGATCAATTCGCCGGTGGTCAGGGCGGATACGCTGAAGTTTCAAGAAAAAGGTGTCAAAGATATAATTAAAGATGTTTTCCTACCCTGGTTAAATGCGTACAGATTTCTAGTACAAAACATTCAACAATATGAGGTGAGATTTTTCTGCTCAGGCTTGCTTTTTCTGCTCAGGCAGACCGCAAATTTCTTGGAAACTACGGGGAACTTTTTTTTAAGGTTTTCAGCAAGCTTTTTGCTTTTCAGGTCCCGTTTATACGGTACCGGATTGGCATGGTCACGGCGTCGACTTTAGGCACTTAACGCCTATATTTGTCCGAACAACTTTTCCTACGATTAGTTGCTATTAAGTTCTGGAACAGTATCATTTATTTATGAGCTAAACTTGCCTCGATGCTGCTTAATTTGATGTCGTGACCGTGCGAATCCGGTACCGTGTAAACGGGGCCTCAGTAAAAAGCTTAAAGAGCAGTGAAGCTTTAAAAAGCAGCTTAACTATCGTTTCATATCCATTTGCCATAGTTGACTACTCTACTTGATGTGCTCAAAAGAAAGCCCACTCATAAAAACTTTTTGACGTTAGACCATTTTGCTTCTTATCACCTCAGTGGCAATCTTGAACGGAATTACTTGCTGTTAATCTTTAGGAGAACGGATTAAAATTTATGTATGATGAATCGAAATTAGATGTCTCAAACAATGTCATGGATAGATGGATCATATCATTTGTTCAATCTTTGGTTGTGTTTTTCGAGAAAGAAATGGCCGGTAAGAAAGCGATGGTAGCATGTTCTGCAGGACTCTTGCTGAAAGCGTAGATATTTAATTGTCTTTTTCTACGCATGCGTATCTACGTCGGATTTTTATCTTTTCATTGCACATGTGACATGCATAGACTGTAAATAACTTTACTTTTGTTCTTTGTGGTTAATCACTGGGTTGCTATGCAAGTGAAACCACGCAAACACTCGGCTATCATTCTAGAAGCAGCGTTAAGGTCTGTGCACTGGCAATGAGTGTGGTAGATGTAAAAATTTATTTATTTCGTAGCTTATCACCTGTACACTGTTGTTCCTCGTTTGGTGACGTTCATTGATCAACTCACAAACTGGTATGTCCGGTCAAACAGGAAAAGAATCAAGGTACAACGTCTACTATGCGTTATTAGAAATATTGGTTAGTTTGTAATAGATATCTCGTACTGTCAAAGAGCAAGAAACGTCTTAGCAAGTCACTGCATTTTTAAAGTGGTCCAACTACTTTTAGGGAGAACTTGGAAAAGAAGACAGTTACATGGCAATGCAGACGTTGTTTAATGTTATCTATACGATGAATAGAATGATGGTGGGTATCTATGCTACGAAAAGTGCCTTGCTGCAATAGTTAGACTTCTTATTAGAAAAAGATAATGGCATTGCTTTTATGTGTCCTCAAAAAAAAACATCATAATAAAAAGATGGCGTCTTGTCGCCTTTACCAGGATCCTTTGCGGTCCTAACTGGTTTAGATCGACAGTTGACAAATGTTTGCAAGAACAACATCAATATACAGATGAACTTGTATTGTTCAAAGAACTTGTATTAAATATACAGATGATTTAACATTTGCCATCCTCAAAGCGATGACTCTAGTATTTTCGTCAGGCAAAATCATGTGCACAAAGCATCGAGGTACAAAACCGACATACCGCCATCATTTTTGTTATGCTGAATTCCATACTGTCTCGTTTCCAGTGTGCACACCGTCGCGACACTATGGGGCGAAATTCATTTCTCCGCACTTTAAACCATCGAACTATCAAGTCCCATTCTCCTGCATAGTAATGCCATGAACCTTACCGTTACTGAAAATTTTTGTTAAAAATTGTCGGCCTCTTTTCTCAGGCACCCTTTACACCGTTTCTTACGGAGTACATGTATCAAAGAATGAAAAACTACATTGATTTTGACAAGTCAGACGGCGAAACAGACAGTATTCATTATTTAATGATTCCCAAGCAAAGGTTGGTTATAATGCTTGCAAATGTAGTTGAATTTATTAGATATTTTGGTTATATTCTCTATTTGGTTGGTTTGGTAACCGTAACAGCAAATGGCGATCAAATTCAGAAATTTCCACCTTTATCAGAAAGCAAAGTCCGTTTCAGTTGTTTGTGTATATTCACAACATTTATGACTAAGAGATATTGCAAGGCTACGACGATGTGCTGTTGTTCAGTAGGTACTTAGCGAAAAAAAGCTAATTTGAAAGATGTGCAAAGGGAAGGAAGAAAAGAAACTCGCTTCTTTCATCGAAGTTTTATGTTTGTGTATTTGTTGTTGCATTCTTTTAGAAAAGATTTGATTCACGAGGATATTGAGAATGCTGTTTCACACATGCAGTCAGTCATTGAGCTTGGTCGAGTAGTCAGAGACAGGAAAACTTTACCAATCAAGGTAATATTTCCTTTGACGAAACATGGTAATTTCTTACATCAAGTATAGGTAATAGTTATTTATTTATAGGTCGTACTATGTACGTTGTAAAAAGAGGCCCGCTGCGCGTTTCTGCTGTCATTGCATTTTTGAGTCGCCATTTTGTATTTTCATGTTCTAATAATAGCCTGCAATCAGGTGTTGAGGCAGGATAGTTTATGGTATTTTGTGAATTTAGATAAAACATGATCACTGATTGGCTTGTAGAATCCAGCACGTTTGTTGATTGGCCACTGACAGGAACATCACACAATTACGCATGCATGCACTCAATAGCCATGCATCTGCGCAAGCGCAGATGGATGTGGCAGGGGTACTTGATGTGGAAACAGGAGCATCCTGTAGTAAAATTACAAACGCTCAACGAACTGTATTGCTTAAGAATATTATATTTATATGTTAACCTATTGTTTAATTTATTTATTTATTTGTCATGTTATAGTATCCGTTGCCAGAAGTAGTCGTCATTCATCAAGACAGTAAATATCTGGAAGATGTGAAATCTTTGACAGATTATATTATAGAGGTTATTGAAGTTTCTGCATTTGAAAATCAAACTTTGGGCGCATATTTTTGACGATTAATGCAGTTATTGCAGTTTTTTTGCTAATATTTTTTCCCCTGGCTTCCCCGACGTAAAGGATTAAAGGAACGGTGACATTGATTTCTATACAACTAGATTGCTCATCTGGCCGGAAAAATGAAGCCATAGGAAACAATAGGAAATGACGAATTGGAGTACAAAGATGGCGGCCGCAAGACTTCCGGTCAATTGAAACGGGGAACTCACGCACCTTTCCCACTTTCCACGCGACTGACCTCACTCGCGCTCCACACCTGAACTCCTTGCAGCCGCCAGCAACGCAGGCTAGTCTCATGTCTTCTACGTTTGTTTCAGGAATTGAACGTGAAGAAACTCACGGTATCTTCGGAGAAAGACAAATATGGCATTCGTCTTAAAGCTGAACCTGATAACCAGACTCTAGGACGAAGGTTAAAGGGCGCATTTAAACAAGTCTCGCAAGCAATTAAAGGTACATATTCATTGGTGATAAGGCAGAGAATTTAGGGACTTTTGATGGAATAGAGTCAATAGACTGTAAGTTTTTCTTGACGATTGTACGTCAACCAGTTCCCTTCCTTGTGTGCACAATAAGCAAGCGAATTCACTCGCTCGTGTGTATGCAACGAGCAAGTGTTCTTTCTCAAGTATCTAGACGAGCTCTGTTGTTCGTGTGCATGATAATTTTCATGTTTTCCGACCAACAAGTTTCCATTCCCGAAAACTATACTAGGCACTGTTGTAATGTTCTCACGAGTTTATTTGTAAGGAAAAGCGTTCGAAATAACCGTCGAACACAACGAGTCTAAAAACTACATACAAAACATGCGCAGTCCCAATATACGACTACGTCACATCCGATCTCAAACCAACTCAAGTCAACAACACATAACAACTGTATGTACAGTTCGCCCTCTTACGCTCCCCTGTAGACCAGGTGTGGGCTGACTTGACGATGCGCTTCCTATTGGATGTTTTTAGCACTTACAGACAGCCAGTTAAAAGAGTATCTAAAGAATGATGAGATTGATATTGATGGACATAAATTATCTGGCGCTGATCTAAAGGTTAGTCTGGATGCATGTATTAGCAAGGATCATATTTGACTTTGTAGTTACCGCTATCGCTGGGTTAACTTTTAGTGGTTTATTGGTAGATGACACGCTTCGCATTGTTTAGTCGTATTTGTATTGGGAATAGAAATCAAATCTGCACCCCGTTATTAATGAAGCTTGATTCGAAAGTCTAATACGTTTTTCTTGCTTCTTCACTCGCGGAACTTATTTGTATTTTTTCCATCTTCTTTTGTTGTTATAGTTAATTTACACGTTTGATCAAAACAGCAGTATGTCGGCGCAGTATGAAGCACATTCAGACAATGACGTACGTTGGAAATTTTGACTTCTTTTAAAATTTTTCGAATTTATCCATGGTTTCCACCTTGTCGTGTGACGAAGCCTAAGTACAAGATTCGGCTTATCGTATTTATTATTCTTTCTATATTCTCAGGTTTTGATCTTACTTGACGTCACTCCTGATCAGTCAATGTTAGATGAGGGTGTCGCCAGGGAGGTTGTGAATCGCATTCAACGATTACGAAAGAAGGTAAGAATTTATCTTAAGTTCATTTTCCATTACGGCCGTTTTGCCCGCGCGGGCGGAGCGTACATCTTTAAAAAACCTCTTTTTTTAGACATTATACTATTATACTTTATTTAAAAACAACTTTTTTGTAACCAGAGGTTACATTACAAAAGTTCCAACATCAGAAACTATAACTAAAATTTTTTGTTGATCGTCCGCTCTGTTGTTGATCGTCCGCTCTTGGTCTCTCGTGCACGCGGAGAAAGTTGAATTCTCCGCCCGCGCGGGCAAAACAACCGTAATAGAAAATGGCCTTTAGTAAAACTTTAAGTATATGTATATGTATTTATGCGTTTGAAAAATGAATATAATTAGCCTTTCTCACGAGGGCATTTTTGGGGTACTATCTGAGATTATAATCCATAAATATAGGTTTTGTATTGTCATTGTTCTAAATAAAACCTTTATAAGTTCATTTACAATTCAATTATTGAACAACGGTTTTCCTACTGTTGAGATTTTTCTGATTTTGACATATTTTTTTTGGGCCTTAATTTCGATTTTTTTTGTCCGTTAAAGACTATTCATTGTTTTATGTTCTCATTTCTTGCTGTGTCAAGGCGAGTTTACAACCAACTGATGACATCACAGTGACGTATGAGATCGAAGCTATAAAGGACAACAATAAAGCTGTATATTTACAATCTGTCGTCCAGAATTATCGCGATTACATCACTGACGCAACAAAACAACCAATTGTAACTTCGGATTCTTGTCTTAATCTTCCTCTGATTATTCATGAAGCAATGGAGGTATGTGCCATGTTTGGAAGCATTTCATCTTTTCAATTTCATAAAGACTCCGGATACAGTGACATTTTGGTCACGAATTTTCCAAACATGGAATGCAATAATACTCTGGTTTACTCTGGTAATTATCGGTGGTAGGAACTTGGCAAAACTTTTTCTACTCAACCTTTTTAACCTTCCTGTCTAGTTTAATCACACATTTCGCTATTAAATAAATGTAACTTGCAAAAACTACAATTCTCAACCCATGCAGCTAGTGTTTCATTACTTTCGCCTATTGTCTTTCGAGTCTAATTGATATAAATTAGCAAGAGCCAAAAAGTCAAAAAAATTGAGACTTGGTGTTTTAACGCTACACTGTTTCGTGACTTCTTGCTAATTTACAGTCATTTTATAAAACCGCCGAGGCATGTAGCTATAGAGATGATGAATAGTGTGTGGGGAAGACACTAGATCGCAAAATCGAAACTTGGGTCTTGAATTGTAACTTCTTGCTAAAACGTTTGGTTTAGTCTACCAAGTAGTGACAGAGTATGATGTAGTCCCCTACTTAACTTAAAATCGTGAACTTTATGGGGTTTTTTCTAGTTGAAAGAGAGCCAATTAAAACTGTGGATCTATCAAGGTCATACAAGTTCTGCTTCAGGACCGACGCCTTTTTGTAATTTTGTCAATGTAAAACTGAGCTCAAGTGTAGAGCCCGGAACTGGAGTGACGGGAAATATAGGAACGATTCTTTTAGAAAATCCTAAAGGCGATTATTTGATAAGCTATGAAGAGTTGGTGAAGCAGGTAAAGTTTAGAATAGAATTTATAATAATAGCAACCGTTGTAGCTGAAATCTACCACAGTAGAAAAGATATGTATGCTAACGACAGATTTTGGCGCACTTTTTTTAAGAATTGTCATTTAGAGATCTCTTTTCTGAAGCAGCAGAAAAGTACAGTACGCCCCCCCCCCCAAAAAAATTTGAGACCATCATCGTTGCAGTTTTCGTCAAAGGGACTTTTTAGGGCATATGCTGTAGAAATATATATCTTTTTGTCGTTTGACCACGTTGGTAACCTCGATCCAATGTCTTTTAGTGGGTAACAATTTCTTGATGCAGGTAGCTTTTCTCTCCGAGTAGTCCTACTAGCAACATCGCGTTATTTTCTCACCAGGGCGATATATAAGAGCTCTGATACAGCGTTTATTGAATGGTATTGTAATGATCTTTTGTTGTATTTATTTTTGAACAGGTCAAAGCCGTGTTTGGATTGTATGGAGGAAATATTCGTCTCGCTCTTGATGTCGAAGGCAAAAATGGTACGTTATTCATCTTATGTGTTTTTCTTTCTACTCTTACCTTGCTCATCTCAACGCATTTTATTTCAGAACTAAAATCAGTGGAATCTTCGCAATTAGCTGGATCAACAGTTTACGTTTTCTCCAACTGACCTGTGGTATAATATCCTCAAAGATATCAATGTCATTTTAGTGAAGTAATAAATATGTCGTTACAGACAAAGTGATAGAGTTTTACTTGTCGCGAATACAGCACTATCCACCACACCACTAGTTATTTTATTCATCTTTGTTTGGAAAGAATCTTCGTCGTTAAAAACTAAGCAGAACCTGGGTAGATTTGCTGAAAAGTTTCGTGGTGTAGCAAGCAAACATTAGTAATCTTTTTGCCCAAAGTAATTTGCTTTACTCTTCTATATTTTCATCCATTCTCGTACCGTTCCCAAAGTGCTTGGTAGCCTTGGGGAGGGGGGGGGGGGGCGGTAAGGAGCAAGGAAGGAACCCCTAAGGGATTTCGCGCTTAACTTTATCGCTTCAAACTAACTGTTGGGTTTTGGATAATTACTCAACAAATTTCGGGGGGGAGGCTGCAGCCTGCAGCTACCCACCAGTCCCCCGGTGCCTACGACACTGCAATATGGTGCCTATGGCAAGCCAAAATAGTTTGAATGCATAGTGAAAATAGTAGTAAAAAAGATATGTTTTTGAGTGCTAAAATTTCAATTTTTATTTGGTTCATAGTGATTTACGTCTACACAGAGCTGTGGTAAAGTTATTTCTTGTCTACATTTTCACCGTAAATATTTTACATTTTCAAGGGGTAAAAATTCATTTTACTGGTAAACTTTGTATTTATTGCAAGACTTCAATCTTTGCAGAAGCGATCTAGCTCGTTCCAGTCTCTTTCGAGGTTCACTGGGCATGTACGTGCTTTCTGAACATGACAAAAGTACACCTCCCCCTTGTTTGTCCCCAGTGCAATGAGTCCATATCCAATCAACGGATGCCACACGGCTGTATTGCCTCTAGTAACATCCGACCAAAGTGATTCGCCTGCCTTTCCAAGTTTCATGATGGCCACTTCTTCCAATGGTTGCACCGCTAAGGAATCACTCTTTTTGTTAAGTTTAAAAATATGCACCATTATTTTGTATTCCTCGTAAAGTACACTCCATGGGTTAGCATGCGATACGCCAACATGGGTATATAACGCGGCTGACCACGCCATTTTCACATCCTCGTTAACGTTACGTCGTCTTTGCTAAACCTATGATCTATGGCAGCCCAAAACTGCCACATTGATTTCATTTAAAGTCAAATCAATAATACTATTTAATTCTCTTTGAAGAAATATCAATGCAGCAGTTCTGGGCAACAATATCCCTCCGCAGGCCGCCAATTACGTATTTCTGTGCATTTGAGCGAGGTAGACCGTGAGCGCAGGTTGATTTTCGAGATCTGGGGCTGATTGTTCAAAAACTGCTTATCTTGGTCATGGTTTAAGGAAACTTTTGAAGCAAACTTTCTAGCTGTTTATATGCCGTATTTTCTCTATGTAGCCCTCCCTTTCATATAAGCCCCCTTCTCTAATAAGACCCCCTTCTCTAATTAGCCCCACTTTTTAGAGCAAGAAATTTATTAAGCCCCCCCTCTCTCTATTAAGTTCCGCTTCCCTATTAAACCCCACCTTTTGCTGAACATTTTAAAACTCGCTGTTGTGTTGATGTGTATTTTGTTGTTTTTTTTTATAATACTAAGAACATAATACCTTACATTTTGCGAAAAATTATCGCAGATTTTATGGGTAACTAAACAAGCCCCACCTCTCAGAAAAACCCCCTCAAAAGGGTCTGAAAAGAATAAGCTCCCCGGGGGTTTAATAGAGAGAATACGGTATATATAGAACTACCAGTACAAAGCCCATTTGCCTAAAATAGTGGAAAATTCAGAATTCAAAAACACTCACACTCATCTTCTAAAACTTTCAAATCAAATCTCAGTTACTACAACAAAGGGTAGCTAAATACATAATTCTTGTATTCAGTTAAAAAGCCTTCAGTTTTCTTGTTCAAGGAGTACATAAATACGATTTAAACTTTGAACTTATCCACCTTTAAGCACACTGCATTTCCTACAACAGGCTTCTGGAAAATTTTTTTTTAAACTCATTTATAATAATTCGTAAATTAAACACAAAAGAAATCAATACTCCATCATTTCCTTGAAACTGGAGGAAAAACTGCCACGGGGTCACAAGGCTGCTTATGTATTCATTTCCAAAGTACTAGTAGTTTGGAGATATTTCCAAACCAGAAATTGCATAGTTAATAAGTATCAGAAGTCCGTTCCAATACGCGTCTTCGGACTTTACCAGTATTTCCAAGTCCTCGAGCATTAAAAAGACTCGCCTTCGGCTCGTCTTTTCAAAACGCTCTCGGACTTGGAAATACCGGTAAAGTCCTCAGTCTTGTATTTGAACTATTACTTAAAGAAATATGATGTGGATCAAAAGAATGTTTAATGTTCCAAGTTTTTGAACTAATATACAGAAATCCAGAAACAAAAACAGCTGGCTAAATCTTATAGCCCAGGGAGCGGTTGTACGAATTTCGTTTAGCCTCAAACGTGGATAAGCTAGAATTTGAAGAATTTTTTTTAAACTCATGAATAATTCATAAGAAAATGGATCAATCAGAGCTTCTAAATTGAACCACGTGAAAAAACGAGAAATGCCAGTTAAGTACTGGACAGAGGACTAGAAATATTTTTTCCAGTCCAAAAGCTAGAAATAATAGCGAGTTTAAGCAAGCGGCGTTTTTGACAACATGGACGTCGACCGGAAGGAAAGTTGAGGTTTTCCACCAATCACCGAGCTTGACCCAGTCTTTTGACGTTTCTCATGCCGTTTGTGTAGTCAAAAACGTCGCTTGCTTAAACTCGCTAATATACCCAGTCTCGTGCTACAACTAATGGACCTTTAACCTTATAAAGAAAATTTCAAAAAATTTTGAACTAGGAAAATCTTTTACAACAGCCTGAAAGAGCATCCGTAATTTAGTAAAACTGCCAAGTTTGGTTGCGAAATGTTGTAAAATAAGGAAAATATGCTTGTGCAAAGTTGGCGAATTTTGTATATTCTTCTATTACGCGCGAGAAACTGATACAATTTTTTCTCGTACGGGGTATTAATTTCCCGCGCGCAATAGAAAAATATACAAAACTTGCCCATCTTGCACGACTATATTTTCCTTATTTTAGAACATTTCGCAACCAAATTTGGCAATTTTTCCAAATTCAGAATGCTCTTTCAAGCTATGGTAAAAGATTTTGCTAGTTCGAAATTTTTTGAAATTTTGTCTATAAGGTTAAAGGTCCATTGATTTTGAGAAGTCCTTTAATACGAGGATTTGTTCCAGTCCGAGGCGGAGCCGAGTACTGGAACAAAGTCCAAGTACTTGAAAACCCCTCATGTCCTCTTCCTTGGCCTTTAAATATTACTTCCCCTAACATGTTAATCTATCAAGTCCAATCTTATCAGCTTAACCAATGGTGGGATACATAATTATTCAGTTGAGGATGCTTTCAGTTTGGTTGTCCGAGGAATGTAAAAAAGCGATTTGTATTTTGAGCTTATCCACCGCTTAAGCCGAACGGCCTTTGCACAACCGGACAAAACGGACTCTCTATCGACTGATCATGGCAAAAAAGATGGCAGCATGTTGATTTTACCACGAACTTTTGCGCAGATAATTTTACATGCGATAAAACTTCCCGAACACAAACGACTTGAAGTCAGCAACGTAGTCAAGCAAAAAACTAATTATCTGGAGCCGGTTGTACGAAGCCCCTTTAGCTTAAAGGGTGGATAAGCTCAAAATAGAGATCATATTTATATACTCCTTGTACAGACAAACTAAAAGTTTTTTAAATAAATAAAATAGTGTTGTATGTAACTATCAGTGTAGCTCGTAAGATTGGATTCAATATATTTACAAGATGCGAGGTAGCGTTTAAAA
>JAODVM010446491.1:0-23020 GCA_025400095.1 Phenganax marumi
CGTGTAGTTAACTAATCATAGTTAAGGACTTAACTACAGTGATTAACACTAATCATAGTTAAAGTTAACCACGTTTTTATACAACCGGCCCCAGACATATAATCCGTGTGAACTCGGTCTCTTTTCCGACCACCACCGGATTCGTTAGACATACCGTTCTTTTACACACACATATAAGAGAAAATGTATACAATGATGAGTTGTAAGGTTGTTTCCACAATTTTACTCTCTACACGGGAAACTTGATGCCATATAAATTGCATGACAAAAGATCAAATTGACAATCAGCGGAACCAGCTTTGACCACAACTTCTAACTTGTCACTTGTCAATTTATCACGCAATTTTCCGCAAAAAGTACTACCGAAGACCTGAAAACGTCGCGTGATATTTCATACATATTCAACTTTTCCATGCTCGAATTTAATAGCTTGAAGATTTTATTTAAGTTAAAATGAAACTAAATGATATCGCTACCCACTAGCACAAACAGGCCATTGGTGAGATCAGGTGAGACTGAAATCTACAACTTCCCCGTGCACGACTTTTGCATAATCTGGCAGTTTCTTGACACCATGAAGATTTATCTATCAACTAAAACACGAGCTGCTAGCCTCGCTTCCCAGTTGCCCTGGCGGTTGCGATATAGAGTATATGCGGTGTATTCTTGAAAGAACTACCTTTGCAAAGCGCGGGGCCCTTCAAAAGCGGGGGTCCCCTGGCACCTGCCCATACTGCCCCCCTTCTTGATCAGCCACTGCCTGAAAGGATTATAAACATTTCTTGGTTAATTCTGTGGCTGCACTGGCAGTTTCGTCATGCATACATAAATAACTTCCTTCTAAAGACCAAACGATTGTTAGACAAACTTTAACGAAACCAAACGCCTCATTTCCTTCAAATCGCGCAAAATAGTTTACTACAGAAATCTGGAACGAGTTAAAGTGTCTTTTTAAAATTTCCCGTATTTAGATACAAATTTTTAACTTGGAAAGCATTGAAGTGCGCTTTATAGGTCTATTATTGCCAGGAAAAAATGTCATCAAAGGCATAATGTAGCGACCTGTGCCCATACTCAATGGATACATTTTGCACTGTAATTAAAACCACATAACAACTAATTTCTTGTAAGTTCAAAGTACAGACCATTCAACTATGATATTAATTTGTTGCACAGTTATGAGCCTTTTCTTTGAGGTTGTAAAGCTAATAACCTAAACATATCAATATTTGTTATCCATTCCAGCAAATGTGCTCCCCATATACCTCCCAGCAATATAACAGTACAGGAGAAATCAGAGCGGAGAATAATTTTAACAGTACTTTAACTGGTACGCTGTCCACATTGGAAAGATTTTTAAACATACGGTTGTATGCACCCAGCGCTTTACTATATAACATCTTTTCATTTAATTTAAATCGATCCGGATAATGGAAAGTGATTCCTAAGTACGTATATTCCTCAACACATTCTAACAATTCTCCTCCAAAAAACCACTTAGCGTGTCATGCATATACTCCTTTGAGACTTACTCCCAAAGATTAGAATTTTAGACTTTTTTGATTGATCTCTAACTTCCATTTTTTACGTAGTGTTCCAATCTTGCAAGACTCTCGAAAATCGATCACATACATTAAGCAAAAAACGTGGTTGCCAACTGACAAAAAGCAGAGAGATTCTATACTGAAAAACTAACGCAACTTATATGCCTAGATCCACAAGCATTTGGCATTGTGAATAACAAAGGCTTTGAAGACTTCGTCCGTTGTTTACAGCCATCATACAATACTCCCGATCGGCAAAACAATGTGGTAAATCGATGCAATCATTAACAAAATTAACCAATGGAATGAAATTAACTGCCCGCTTTTGCATTTCGACCAGTCTTTGAATCGTTTTTTTTAGTAGGGGTGCATGTAGTTTAATCCGGAACATCTCCTTGATCCTTTGTGCCAACTCACTATCGTATATACCTATAACATCAATTCTGGCTTAAGCCTTTTGGCCATTTCACATTCAACCACCCTGTTTCATGTGGTGTTTCCTCACTTTAAAATTTTTCATTTTCAGTTTTTGTTGACTATAGTTAAGCCTATAATTTCGTCGCCAAGGCCAACGTGACGATTGGCGACATTTGGCAACATATTGCGAGATTAGGCAACGTTGGCTATTTGTTAAGATAATGACAATGTACCGACGTCGGTGACTTTGGGGGACATTTGGCAACATTAGGCAAAAATTAGGCGACTTTAGAAATATCCCGCCTGAAAGCATTTTAAACTTCAATTTGTCTGCATTTGGCTTTTTTTATAGCTCATGTATTAACTTAATGTACATCTCCATTCCAATTTATTTCAAATACGACATGTTTACAAGAAGAAAAGGTCGAATGAATATAACACACCAATAGACGTGTATGTACTTCTTAACACTGATTACATTTGAAAGGTGTACTTCTTAAATCTGGTTATATTTGAAGGGACAGTGGAAGGCTACAACTACAGTGAATTGCTTAAACCCATCAATATTTATCAAGATTTTTTCTTAAATCTAAAACATCCTGCATAAAATCATGCTTTTATACCATCGTTGTTCAACGATGTTACATAGAGCACCTGCAGAAAATCAAAAACTTTAAAAATTTGCTTACCAACGCATGTTTGGTTTTCATTAATGCCAGAAAATCCTTCTCCACAATTGCAAGTGTAATAGCCAGGAAAATTTTCACAAGAATTATTAGATTTAGGCCCACATGGAGGAGAAAAATTTAAGCATTCATCGACATCTTAAAAAAACATATCAAACATTTCATGTGAATAATTGATTAGAAGGATGGAAACATGAAAGCAACAGGCACTTTTCAAAATTATGCAATCAGGCATAACTAGGCACATTAGGCACATTCAGAGCCATAGAACATTGATTTTTGAAAGATTTCAGAAATTTTAAGACCCACTGTGCGCAAATGACTGCAAATGCCAAGCAAGTATAAAAGTTACAATTGTTATTATTGTCCAGACCACCTAGCACTAAAGCTTCCAAGTATAAGGATGTGCCTGAGAAATTAACGGTACATACCTTCACAAACACGACCATTCCATTTCCAACCAACCTCACAAACGCACGCCCAGGATGCGTTGTTCTTCTGACAATATCCAAATTCACCACAAGAGACTGTGCAGTTATCTGAAATGTCTAAAAATCATTAAAAAAGACAACATAAAACATAAAATCGAAACAAAAGTTTTTACCATGCGTGCATTGTTCCGCCTATTTCATTTCGTTCCTAAGATACAACAGCTGCAAAATCTCGTTCATAGAGATAATGTATCGTGGTCACTAAAGGAATGCATCCCCTAAGGATAGAACGAGTGATTGACAACGTCTGTGGAACTCTTTTTAGCTACAAGAAGCCAGGTTGGTAGAACATGTTGGCTACAAATCATTTCTTCAAAACGGCAACTTCTGACAAAGTTATTTCTTTTTCAATAGAAAAGCCAACTATGGTCATTTAATTTCCATTAAATCAAGAACTGCAATTTTGATCGTCTGTGCTAAATTATGCTAGATTAGTCAGCATCTTTTCAATGAGGACTGTGAATGAACGAAAAATAAATTAGACTGCAGTACCAATTTTAACAATGCTTTCCTTGAATTCGCTTCACCTTAGAAATCAAAAGTTTTTCGTGATATATTTTGTTTAAACGATTTATGGTATCACGACTTTTTGTCAGTCGCAGGCGAGTCTTGGCGTATTTAACAAATGTTTAACAGTGAGGAGTAATACATTTCTACTCTTCAAGATTTTTCTGGTAAACAATACTATCGTTTGTAGGAAACTGGTATGAAACCACTGTCTGCCTGGTGAAATGGAGTAAGTCTAACAGAGGCTTAGGCGTATCGGCGAGTCTAACAGAGTTCTTCTTGGCGTGTCGGAGTATTTGTAATATTAACACAACTTTTTGCCTGTTAGTCATGGATTTGTTAATCACAAACACTTCTGAACGTACACGGCGGCAGAGACTACGGCCTTGGCCCTCAGTATACATTAAAAGAACAGGACAACGGTTTGTGTTTCAAAAAGAAATAAAAATTTATTTCGCAGAAACCCCCAAAAAGCTGCACAGAAAATGTATAGAAGCTCTAACAAAGCCCTACCCAAGACCTGAAAAGCTTTCGGGGAACTGTCATAAAATGCCTTTTAAACCTTAAAGCAACAATATATAGAACCATGTTTTGTTTAAACTGAGGGGAGGCATAAAGCTTCCAGACTGTAGAATTGCATAAGAGTTAAAAGATTAACGAATATAAAAGCGCTGAAAAATGATGAGAATTAACATTTATGAACTCAGATTCCACCCTTATTCTTAAAAAAACGATAAAAAAATAAATAAGTTATTTACCGGTTTCGTCGGTTTGTACTGAAACCGAGGGACCGAGTGAACCACCGAGGGTATACTCTCGGAAATCGAGCGCGTCATCCAGTCCAATTATGAGTTTGGACTAAACGAAGAAGTGGATATGAATTTGATTCAGGGGAAAACGTTTCATAGCTGCAAAAAACGAAGCTGTATTAACCTGGAGAAACATTTAATAAATAAAAGATCTGTTTGTTCGAATCCAAAACAAAGATCAATTGTGTCTAGCTAGAGCCCTTGTTGCCATGGCCAAAACATAAACGACAGCGATGTAGGTTTGTCCGGTTGAGGTGAACGTAACACGAGGTGCACTTGATAATACTGCGGAATACTACGGGTAACGCTATCCAGCCACTTTGAAATATTTCATGAAGACGATGATGGTACTGAGATATCTCCAAGTGGGAAAACATATCCCTGAAACTAAGAGGGTAATCCACGACGGTGGTTTTGAACTTTGCACTCATACTTGCTTCACATCGGTTACTGTGAAACAGTTACTCTTGCTAGCCTCGTCCGACGTCTCAGCATCATCATTCATTTCATCGTACGATCGTTTGTCGCCCCGATCGATCTGCCATTTGTCGTCTTGCCAATCACATAGTAAACTTTCACGTTGTGCTGGTGTCTAGGTAGCGGACATGGTCGCTTCTAGTCCCGATTGCTCGTTCTCCCTTCTATAGTCGCTTATATGTTGAAATATTTTCATAGTCTTTTCAAACAGAAGCCGTTGTTCCACGTCATTCAACGTCACTCAATGGCCTTTCCAAGGCCGTAATGTCCGCCAGGGTTTGGCATCTACTTATTTTCGTGATCAAAATCCATATTTAAACAACACGATAAACACTTTATTACATCGCCCAAGTTTACAGATAATGTGCTAAACAACATACCTCTTAAAGCAGGTCTTTCGAAGCAAAACTTCTCACGAATAATAGTCAACCAAGTTGTCTCTCTGCGAAAACTGTCAACAAAATCGTTTTGCCTAAGGTTCGAAATATTCTCCGATGTTTATAGACTGCCAAGTTTCCTCTCTGAAAGCTGTTTGCTAAATGCTGTTGTTCATTCAAAACCCTGTATTTACACAAGGAAATAACTATTCTACATACATTATTGCCATTTTTTATCCGTTTTGCAAAAATTGTCGTTTGTTCATACGTGTAGGTACAAGTAGGATGACATCACTTCGTAAGTACGCATACGTACACGTAGGTACACAAAAACAAGTCAAAGTTTCCAGTTTACCAACGTGACGTCAATTCCACGCGTGGGCTCCACGAATTGTGTGGGAAAGTGAGCCCGCGATCCGTTGCCTGTAGAACAGCTGTGACTTCAAGTCCAGTCCCATACAGACGGGTACACCTACTTGAGTTTTTGGTACATTTGCTGAAGAGCTGGAGGGTTAGCTTTTGTGTGACAAGGAGAAGTTGTCATGTACGAAAAATTGCTCGCGTAGATAACTCGCCACAGAAAAAATGTCATCGGTTGCTACACTGCAATTGTGTTGTCTGCGCTTGCGCTTTGTCTAATTATTTATGCGTTATACCGATGTTCAAACCTACTTCTAAATGGCAGTTGACAATTATTTATATGTCATCTACACGATCAAATATATTTGTCAAAGAAAAATTATCACATATTATTTCGTCGTGTAGATGGGCCTTATATTTTGCATTGATTTCAAGAGAACATATCTTTCTTGTACCCTGAAAAAACTTTGTATATTGAAGCTCAATTCGATTATGCAAACAGGCAATGTTGCAAAATGTCAAAGTTCAAGAGCAGGAGGTGTGTTCGCAAACGTCTCGTCGCGTGATTCTTTAATAGTGAAAAAAAAAACTGGCCCAATGAGCAATGCGCAGAAGCCGAGAGAACGCAAAAGTTATCATTGTGTAACACAAATCTATAGAAATGTGGAGACTTTACATGCAGTGTTGCCCGTTTACAACCGGGTTCAATTTTTTGATAGATTTTATTAGTAGATGTAGATCAGTGATTGCGATATTGACGAGCGGCCAGGCAAAGGATTTCTGAACATTATTTAAAATGGTTTTTTAGAGCTTAGACAACTTTTCTTACTGTTACAAAGGAATAAACCAGCTTCTACAAATGAACTGACGTTTAGAAATACAAAGACGGCATGCAAAAAAAAAAAAATGAGAGTTCAAGACACATATCTGAAATATCGCAGGAATATATAAAGATAGAAAACATTTGGAGGAGAAAAAAACACAGTTTCATGAAGTATATAGCGTAGTTTCGTGAGTTTATAATTATGAAGCGTTTTTGGCGTGCGATTGAGAATCATGAGCTGTTGATCACTGGCAAGAATCATAATTGTAGTTGTCAAGTTGAACTGTTCATGAGGGACGATCAAGAAGCGTCGTTGTGCTTTGAGCTCAATATACTTTGTCATAATTCATAATTAATGTGACCTCATTGCATTGAATTAGTCACATGTTTGTGTTTTAATTTTGCAATACTTCCAGACTGCAATTTTTTATTATTAACGGCCGTAAGCAAGAAACGTTTTCTAGAAACGCTCGTCGATTGTTCTGAACATAGCTGATTACCATTTCTTATCCCCAGTAATTTCTTTTAACATTTACCCTGCCGATTTTCTGAATAATTATGATGTATAATAGAAAAACTGCGACACATAAAAATGATTTGATCTTATCACATATCAAATTAAAAGAACTAGTCATAACTCTGTGCTTCGAAGTGAAAGTTGATAACGTGGAAGTCAGTTACACACGTAAAATAATGTTCGATATCATAGTCATGATTTTTGCAATTCATAACTATATCAAAACCTGACTGAATATTACAAGTTCCCAATTGATAGGAAGTGTTACGTTCTTCATGCAAACGTGCTTTTTTTCCTCCAGGACGATGTTTTTTTTTTAAAATTCTCCAATTCTACTTCTACATGTTTTTACAACTTGCAGCACAGACGTTTCCTTACTCTGAACATACTATTACTATATATTATTATTCAGCAATAATAATAAGTGAAACTAACCTTGGGACTGAAGAGATCTGTCTACAATGACCATTTTCCTTACAGTGGATGCGTCAGGCAATTTAATATATCGTAATATATTTCCACTAGATATGTTCATCTGAGAAATATAATCCGACTCATATTTGTAGAAGTAGAGAGAGTTCTGGAAACTTGTCAACGACGGGTAATCACCTAGCGATATCCTTCTTCTCTCCTTACCATCATAATTCATGGAAAATGTGCCAACATAACGATGGATGAAGTAAACACGCTTTTTGTCGTAATCAAGGCTTACTGAGTGGGGATAGAGCTTGCATGTGGGAGATTCTTTATATATCGTCATTGTCGTCATGGTAGACAACTGTGTTGTCAAAAGATACGCATAGCTGCCATGACATTTTGACCTAAATAGATAACTGCGAAAAATAAAAAATGTAAATTAGCTAGATCCTTTGGCAGGAACAAAGAGTTGTGGCTAGGACAAAAAAGGTGTTTTTGGAAATTCTAAGTTTGGTGTTGAAGACAGGCATGGACAACAGAATTCAATGAATGATAAACTCAGAAAATAACACTAACTTTTTCTTAGAGATCATTCGAAAACAAACATTTAAAGTTCTTTTCATTAAAACACGAATATCACTTTGGCAAAAACGATACTGACTGTAGTGCAGTTATTTTCAATATGATCAAATTGATAATGTACTGAGGAGATAAAACAAATCTTCGAATACCTGCGTGTATTTATATCAATGCCACCAACATTATGAGCCACATTACGCTGAGATAATTTTGAGTTTTGTGCAATGATGACCTAAACTTGTTTTACTTTTAAAAGACATGGTGGAAGAGAAAGATTATGAAGAATTACACTTTAGGCTAATTCCAGGCACAGTTTACATGTCGCAGTTTAGTTTGCTAATGATGTAATAAGTAATGATAGACTAAAACTGTAGTTGCACTCTGTTCCATTAGTTTATTTTGTATTTTAACAACCAACTGATCAAATGGTTTTAAAAACACTACATATCGATTCATTGAAAAATAAACAAGTAAATGAGGAAAAATTGATGCGTATATATTGTACAACAAGGTGTGGTTTATTATCTCTAGATAGCTTTCAAACAATGTTCAGCAGGAATCAAAAGAAAGATTTTTTACAAAGACCAAATAGCTTGGAACTTTAGTATATAGACTACTGGTTTCAGCAGTTTCGTTAAACCTGATTATCACTAGACGTAAACTTAAGCGTAAAGCCTGATTCTCACGAACTTAAACACCTGGGGCTGGTTGTTTGAAAGGTGGATAGCGCTATCCATTCGATAGTGAATTTTTCAACGTTCATAAAATTGAATAATCCACTTGCTACCCTGGAAGCCATTTACTTGTCTATTTTTTCAGTGATAATTTTCTTATCCTCAAGATATTTCACGAGTATGAATCCCAACATCACAGCTCCAGCTAGTTTTAACATTCCTTGCATCGATCAAGGTGTTCCGAGGGGTTCACCAAACGCTTTCTTCCTCTACATCGATACACCAATGGCAAACAACGTAAGCACACCTGTATTGTATATTTGGTTAATATAATTTTTTAATTAGTATAATTTTAATATAATTTTTTAAATTTAATATAATATTAATAGGTTGAATATTAAAGGTTAATATAATTTTTTTGTTAGCTGCTCCTGTACTATATGTAGAAACATTATTATTTTTTAAGTCTATATGCTTCGCTCATGCTTGGTAGTGTTTGTAAGACTTTGTGTCTATTCCATTATAGGTAGTATAGCCCGTTGTTCGAACTTAGAGACTTGGTGCAATTTTATTGAATGTCTCGGAGTAGACCACTTGTTATCTATTTCTTATAACGTTCATCTTTCTAGTCTGTACAGCTCTTGTGAATAAGCAGTTCTTATAATCTTCGAACCTTAATGTCTTATCCTTGACCGCTTTCTTTAGACCTTTACACTTTTGTTCTTCTTTACTTTTGTAGTCGAACAAGCTCCACGATTTGAGTCCCCCCGCACTCATCCTTAAACACTCCTGGAACCAGGGCCGTTATGAGAAACTTTATCTGGGGGGGGGGGGTGTATACTCAATCAAACAGAATAACGCAGAATATTGTACCGACTACATCAGATTAAAAACCATTAAAAATTTTATGTGTCCTTCGCTAATAACGCACCAATGATACAAAACAATGGATTTAAGATTAAATATAATATATTTTCTTCAGTGGACTTTCAGTGATAACATTAAAAAACCATTATTTCAACTAAGAATTAGACATGATTGATTCCACTTGTCTGTGTTTCATCACTCAGTACATTGCACATATCTCTGTGTATCAGTTTCTACTTGTCCGTTTTTTAGCGACTAAATTTACTTTTTCGTGCAAAATCGGACCCGTCTTTTATTCAAAGCAACCCAATTTTTAATTATGGCGCTCAAATCTAACTTCTCTGAGATATCTCTTTCACACCATGATAACATTAGAGATTACAGGCGATCTTGAAGCATAGTGCTTCTTAACTTGTTCTTTACTACTTTCAGGGCCGCCTCATGGCTATACTATCAACATACTCAATTTTCTAGTAAAACTGAAACGGAACCATTGTGCTTGCATAGTGCGTTTATTTTACCTTCAAAACCGAGCAGTAGTGCTAAATTTGTAGGCAATAAGTTATAAGACCCCCGACCTGGTGAATGAATTGAAAGGCGATAGCACCGATATGATGTTCAGTCGTTAAGTTTTAAGTTTCATAGTTTTAAGTTGGATAGTTTAGTTGAAAGAAATTCCATTGCAGCTCGTAATAGCTGAATTGCACAATCTATTTACAAAGTATACGGACAAACAGACTCCGCCAAGTGTAATTCTGGTACTGTCTTGGTGGCTTCTTTGCTGGCCTTGACCAAGAGCTCATTTGGCCGTGTCGTGGCATAGGGGGTCGCAAAACGCCTTAACACTTAGCGTTCTGAATATCTGCCAACTGTTAAATTAATTACTCATTCCCAAAGAGTTGAACTTGTCCTAGAAATTATGCCAGTTCATACTTTCGTTAACAATGTTATAAGGCACTCTGCCGGCTAAAATGCAGAGTCCGCCGATGAACCTTGTCTTAAGAAACTTGGGGGGGGGGTGTCAAACCCCCCATCCCCCTTGTGTCTCAGGCGCTGCCTGGAATATTCTTATTAAGACCCTTATTAATATGTGCGTGGTCAGTGGTGATTTCACTTGTATCAAATAGTTTTTCTAAGTGTTGAGAAATTTCATTGTAGAAATCATATGTTTCTAGTTTGTGACATAATGAGTCAGTGTCTGTGAACAGTACCTTTGCTTGTCCAGCGTACTTTGGTTTTATATAATTGTAGTGAAATCGTACATAAGTGACTATGAAATACCTAGAATACTCATCCCCACGTAAATTGGTTTGTTGAGAATTTCTTTTGTTTTATACCTGTGAACTGCTACTAAATTTTCACTAAATATCTTATATGATTCAAAGTTTGATTTCTTAACTAATTTTTCAACTTGTGTTGGTGTGGTCACGAGTCGTACGTACACTCTATTTCACCAATTTTAAGAAGACCTTTTCAAATCTGTTCTTTGACTTTGCTGTAAGATTGTTATTCAGTTCTATGTAAATCTTCAACGACGCAGATCCTTTGAAATTAATACCTTTGTGAATTTATGTTAGCTTGAGTCCTTTTTGAATCTTATGGTGCACGATGTATTTTTGGTTTGCGTTCAACGTCGGTATGAATTTTCTATAACATCGTACTATTCATAGATTTTAATTTTTTCTGGAGCCAAATAGTAGTCATTATGGCGGTCGTGTAGGTGTTCTGGATAGTCTAAATCTACTTCTAGAACACATGGTATGTTAGTCTAGTATCGTGTATAATAATTCATCTCTAACTTTTTCGGGTAGCCAGAGGTCTCTATAAACTTCAAGTTTACTTTGAGCATTGTTGTCGTAAACCGTTTTACCTCCAACACTAACAGTGAGTCTTTCAATCAAAGGTTGTTTAGGTTCCAAGGTTCCAAAGGTTCCAAGGTTGTTTAAAAACCACGATTTGTCAGTTTTGTTTTTAAAATCAAACTTTAAAATTAAAATGTCGGGGTTGCTTTCTTCTGGTAGAAAGTGAATGCCAGACAAATCCAAATTGGATAAATCGAACTCGACAGAATTTCAAACGACAATGTTCTGACAATTTATTCACTTAAACAAACAAGATGTGGCGAACGGGTCTCGCTTGATGACTATACTCGACAGTACAACAGCTCGTAGAAGTAGGTAGATAGACAAATAGGCAAGATGTTGTAGGTCGAAATCGTATCAGCTAAGATCGGCTCGAACTAAATGTAACAATTAACTAGAAACTAACTATAAAATTACAATAGTGAAACAAGTAAGAATACAATAAACATGACATGAACAATTAACAAATTACTAACACAATAGCACAAACTTAATTACGTAACGTGCAATTTTGGGACACCTAACCAGCTAATTTTAGCATCGCACGTTCGAAACATACAATTTAGCGGTAAAATTTAGCATTTAATTCAAGCGCAAAGTACTACTCGAGCTTATGAATTATGCATGCTCTACACGAAATAAACTGCCGAAAGTTAAACTGTATTATCGCAGGCTTTTGGCCAAAACAGTAACTTAACAAAACGATAGTATTACAGCAAAGCAACGTAATGTACGAATTTACTTTGGTTTTCGCACGCACTTTAGAACTTTTCTAGTTTTCCTTTACTTTAGCCAAACGCAGCAAATAGAGCTACTCCAATGTGGATAGAATATGAATCCTTACGCGCTAATATCACTTTCCGTCACAATGGCACTTTAAGTAAACTGACAGCATTCATAAGAAGTATTAGTTTTTAGACTTTCCTAACACTTGAAAATATTTTGAAAACACTGTAGCCTGGAATATTCCAATATAAAGCTGGCGAGAGTTTAAATCATCTTGTATGACAGAATAAAATGGCACTGCACAGTGAAATGCTCTGGAATATTAAAAACAACTGGTCCTTTGGCATTTTAATCACTACTTTATGCTTTATATTAGATTATCTACCAGTATTTTGCGTCAATTCCGTCAAATACTTACCCCAAAAAGGGATCCAGTGCTATAGCGGAATTCCAAGAATTGAATTGTATAATCAGCCTCGTCTGTTTGCCATCCAAACTTGACACGTAAATATTGAAATCTGTAGCCCAGAATAGTCGACGTTTTATCCAATCGACTGCGATATCTTGTAAATTCTTAACATTTTTTACCACAATATTCATGCCTGTACCATCAAAGTTTGCCCTGTATATATCGCTACCAAGACCAAAATACATTTTCTCAGCAACCATATCAATGTCCAACGCAAAAGAATATGCAGGGTCTCGCTTGATGACTGTTGTATCAAAAGTATTCAAGTCAATTGCATAGGTTTTCATCAATGTTCTAGCAAGTATGTATGGTTGAGCGTAGGGTCCTGCAGAATGTCAATACATGAGTAAATTATGATGAAGTAACGAACTTGAAAAAATACACATCATTCTTCATACTATTCTCAATTTGATAACAAAACATTACGCAGCAATTTTTTCCTTGTTTTTACAACATTTTGCAATAGAGCCTGCCATGTTTACTAATTTTGGGCGTTCGTTCTAGTTTTAGTAAATGATATTCATCCTGTCATCCAAACCAAATATTATATAAGCTGTTTAAATGTAAAAGATGTAGAAGCTTCATTGTGGCCCGAAATTCAAGAAGCACCAGTTGAAAAGCGCGAAGATGCAGATTTTCAAACACGAAATGAAAGGACATGTAGATTTTCTTAACCGTTCACCCCCTCCACAAAATTACAAACTTTTGCTTCGAGACAAAAAATATTGCGGAAAATTCAAACTTGGGGGAAAGTAACTCTGTTTTACGATTAGTTTCGCGGTTGGTCAGTGATAATTGAAGTGAAAATAGGGAAACAAATGAAGTCAAAATGGCTAAAATCAAACATGTCTTTGCCTTTACTTTTGGTCTCTCAAGTGAGAAATATTAAATTTATTCATAGTCTATTACTTTCAGTTTTACAAAAAAACGTGACAAACTGTGTACATGAAGAAATGGATACGTGGTGCACCTTAAAACGCAAGGAAATCTTTGGTCTGCTCAATTGAAGTTTTGTGCAATCGAATTTCAGTCACAAGCAACCATAGGCCTACCGGCTGATATGTTTTCTTGGGGGAGGGGGCGGTCGGCTAATTTGCCTTACTGCCACGAAAATTGCCCGACTTTGAAACCTTTAATGACTGAAGTGAAAGACAACCATTTACCGGACTGTCAAGCGAATATTGACCGACTGGCCTTGTTTGCCCAACAATCTGAGGGGGGGGGGGGCTGACCCGCCTGGTACGCCCATGCATGTAATCTTTGTACAATTAACATGAGCTTTATGTACGAAAAGACTGTGCAAAAATCTCAGTTGCAATCAGTTGGTGTTCTATACATGGTTGTTGAACACTGTGGCATAATCAGACAGTGTAGCGGAATCACTCTTGCCCAGATTTGTTGATGCATTAGTCTGTTGGAGCCTTTAATTTGAAATTTAGTGTTTCTTTGGGTACAGATTTTTTGACACTTCAGACCGTGTAAAATTTGCATTGCTATTAATATTAAGAAAAGCAGCAGATGACTAAAGATTACACTCCCCTGCACGCGCAAAACGAGCCGTATAAGCATCTCTTAATTATGCGACTTTCTTGCCTCTCGAAAGGTTGTAATGGTTATATGTCACCTTTTCGTCGTATTAATATAATATTTAGCCATTTTGACTTGAGACTCTATAAAAAACACGGAATCTTGGAGATTTCTTAATCAAATTTACTGGAAACTCGTTGAATTCGTAAAACCACTTGGAAAGGCAAAGTTTTGTTCAAACGTTGTCGAATTCACAAGCGTTCAAATGCTGTTGCTGAATGACGATAATTTGAGTGCAATTCAGTACTTTAAATTCCAAATCCTTTTAACAATCTTGAAAAACTTTGAGGACACAAACAGGGAATTCATAGTAATGGAAAAATTATCGCTAAAAAGTGGTTGTTATAGTGCGCTATTTCTGTGGTTTCTTTGTTTTAGCGTAATTTCTGCTAGTATTCAGTCGAAATTCGGCGAATTAACTTCGACAGGCATCTCCATACTTAGTTAAAGACATTGTTACTCTTTCTAACACATGGTGTTATATCTGTCTTAGTTCTCAAAATAAAATATTTCGGATACTACATTTACCTGGATTTTTTTCCATCTATTAATATGGTGTACACATTCAAATAAATTATACCACTTGTCATGCTGTCAAGCTAATCCTACTCGTTGGTGACATTCCTACCAGTCCTTGACCTAAATTGCACGGCTTTACTTGCCTTCTTCTCGTAGTTTAACGATTGCCTATAAGTCAACGAACTAAGGGGAAAGATCAAAATTATATTTCCAGGACCTTTTATCTTCAGAGACATGTAATAACGTTTCTCATGATGACACTTGCGTCAAGAATGATGGTAGAACCTAAACCTCTACTCAGGATTCGTTATCTTTAGAAACAATTGCAGGGTTCTTAGTGGCCAAGTTTTCTTTGTGGTTATGATGGTTTCATTTAAATCAGTACGTAAATTTAACATGATTACGTCGTAGAGGTATCTGTTGCATGAGTAGTTAGTACACTAGATTCCAGTCTTATCATTTGTACTTTATATTGCTCACCAAAGGCAGAAGAAGATAAGCTAGACCGATTGAAATATTTCATAAGTTCAGTTTTGCTCCCAAACTCATATTTCTTGTTCTCCCTTGAGACTTTAATACAATATACCAAACGTTCCTTAGAAAACATCACAGATAACCTCAGGTGAAGAGGAAATGGATTCTATGAATTCCTCAATGATCATTTATTGTGGCAGCTAAACATTGCACACATGCAATAAAACAGTAAGATCGATTATGACTTGCGCTCACAAATAACCTTAATCAAAACAAAATATTTGAAGTTCTATCACCTGTGCAATCAGAACTCTCTACTGACCAAAAATCATCTATTTAATCTCCAAATCAATAGTGATTTTCTTTCCAAGGTACGACAAATGTTTACGATTCATCAAGGAAGTTTTGATGATCTACTATCTAGGATGAAATCATTGAATTTTGTCTCGTTGGTGATAGACGGTTGCCAACATCAAAGCCATTTGGACAAAGTAAAATCCCGAAAAACTAGATGCATTTTCCAGACATATTCCAGCAAGTAATCAAATGTAAGGGGTCAAAATATTAAACACGTCTTTCGGATATTATAAAAATTGTTTCAAGCAAATTATTATGTGTGGAATCCACATATATCATAAATAAACAAGATAGCACATCCCACCCTGCCGGCGAGACAGGCTTTTCTCGTCCGCGGCCATATTGGAAGGCCCCAGTTAATATGCGAGTTTGTATATTTTGTAGGGATGAAATGCACGAGTTCGGCAATAAATTTTGATTTTCAGCCTCGATTTTCGTGTTATAAGCGAGAAACTTGCTGTGGATGATGGCACATTAATAAAAATTCATAGGCATCGAAGAGGTAAGAACAAATTATTTTATATTTCTTGAATTAGCAATGTTTGTGTTCCGTTCCAATAGTAGCAATAACTGATTACTGCGTGTCTTTTATGATTAACTCAAAATAAAGAATTGACGTACTGTTTCATGCCCTGCTATCATGATATGGGACTTTGTTGATCAATTACATTGTGTAGAATGAATCATGAATAGTCCATCTATTGATTGTTTACCGATGTAAAGATCACCAATATAAATAAGTTACATTTAAATGGCATGGAAATCTTTTTACACGCAGTACAAGGTTTGGATGGGTGAATAATATAACTAAATGTTTGGATTGAGTGATACACTAATAGCTACCGTACGTTATGTTCTAGTTTCCTGACCCGTGAATGAAGATTCTTTTTGGAAGTCCTGTCGAAGACTAAAAACAGATTCTGTGCGATAGTCAAAAACATTTAATGTATCTATGCAATTTATAGATAAGTTTTAAAATCTGGTGTCGTATTGTGGTAGTATTAGCTTGAAGCTTTGATGGCTGCATGATTGTTTCCTCGAAAAGGATTAACTATTTATTGCATTGTTGTCATATTGTTGTGCTTGACTTAAAAATAATACGTTTTGTCTGAAAACTCGCATTTATTGTAGTATTTACATATAACTATTCATATATTTTGCAAGTTTTTGCCTGAAATGGAAGCGTGTAATAATTTTTGCGTTTTCAAAACGACATAGTCGAGTCACTTTTTCTATTTTGGGTGGAACGGTACCTCAATTAGAAGATGCCTATGATCGGTTGAAGCCACGTGTCGGGGGAACTTCTTGTGTGACGCGTGTTTTTGTCGGGGCACAAGCGAGTGCGCGAGCATACTGTGTTTGTCAAGAAATCGACGCATCAAAAGTGAAACTTGTCGTTTTGAACTTCAAATTCAGTTTATTTCATCGATTTGGCCGAAGCAACATTTTAGTACTATCAACAACGGTATTATTTACAAATGTTATGTTACTTGCAAATTAAATTTGATATAAAGAGCGTGAGATTGCTTGACAAAGCTGCACAGTTTTGAATTCGGAGCTTTTGGCGGGTCAATCGAACACACATGAAAATTGTTACAAGCTTTTGAAGCTAAGTACATTACGATTGGCTTTTGAGGTTACTCGTTCTGAAATAGTATCAGTTTGTTCAGCCGATGTCTGTCACTCTTTTTTCCATTGTGAATTATTTTTCTCTCGTATTTCTTTTCATATGTGAACATACGCAAAGTAAAGTACTTGTTGGCAGAAAACTTTATGAGCCTAGCTGTATGATCGTCTTCGACCGAGCTTTTGTTCGTACCGTCCTCATGATCTGAAAACAAAGTGGCTGTTTTATCAAACATGAAGTGGTTGTTCACTTGTATGATCTTTTTTTCTTTTAACTTTGCCTGGTTGGTGATTTCATTTCCATTTTTGTCGGATACCGTGGCCTTGAAAATATGTTCCGAGCGCTCGACTGTTCGATGCCCCGAACAGGAAGGGACTTTTGAGCCTCCCTTGTTGACGAAATGGGTAAAGGCTGATGCTTTTCCTGCTTAATGGTGCCTGGTAGATGAGCAGTTGTGTTGACTTGATGCAATTGAATCAGTTGATAAAGATACAAAGGTGCTTTTACATGCAGAGCATGGCATCTTACTGATAATCTGCGAAACTATGTACCCAGCGATGTACTACAGGACATTTGACACAAATGTACTGTGTTGTTCAAGATCCAAATGCCGCAACATGAACTTAATTTCAGAGGAATCCTGTTGTTCTGTCATCTTTTGTTCTGATTTGCTCTCAGCTTTCGCATTGTGTTTTCGCATGTGGAACAAGGGAACAATTGCATTAAATCCTGTGAAGTCCACACAGTTTGCATTGTTTGATGCAGTTATGGCATTTCTCATATAAGCATTTTCCTCAAGGGGTGTTTCACCTGCAGACAGTTGGGGTTGTTGTTCCACCGTCTTCTAGATCAAATGCAGGAAAAAAGCAGCTCTATGTGGTCTTGTAAAAACTTGTAGGTGAGCAAATATTTGAATGGGTCAGTAGGCGCCAAAAGCATTTTGTTTGAAAAACAGCAGTAGGAGCAGAAAGCATTTTGGTTGCCATGCACACTGTGGATTTTGACGCATGCAACAAAATCAATAATGAACGTTTTTCTTTTAGTCGTTGAAAGAAACTGTGGTGGAGTTGTATTTGTTTTTATGCAGAGCAAGCATTGGGCTGATGAGGTGAAAATCTCTTCCTGTACTAACTTGTTTTCCAACTTCAGTGGTGTTTTATACCCGTTGCCCAAAGGACTGCGGGAATTCAAACAAATCAAAAACTTGTCGATCGTTCTCATGAATTCACCAACACCATTGCTGTTAAAGATACGCAGACAATTTGAATGATTTATCAGAGAATTCAATTCCATCTGCAACAGAAGAACTAGGTGTCTGTGCAGTGAGTTGAACATTCATCTTGTGTTTTTGGAACTGTATATGCTGAGATGACAGTTTATTGCCTAATGTCAATCCTTCATTCTCTTGCATATTATGCAGATTTTTTATGTGTTGCCATTCAATGATATTGCCATTGCCAGCAACAAATGGACTATAGGCTTCAAGAGCATTCCTTGCTAACTTCAGCATATGACAAGGGTCCAGAATCACGCAGACTTCCTTTTCTGTTGTTGTATGTCTGACTGAAGTCACCATGTCATCATAGTTGGGGACAAATTTGCACCCCAGCAAAGCAAATGTTTTTAGGTTTACTGTTGTTCCATCTGATGTTACAGATCACACTTTAAAGCCTGCTTCTGCCGCCAGCTGTAATGCTTTAGACACTAATTTGGATTAGAAATCTGCGTTGGTTTTATTGCTTAGAAAGTATGCAATTCGACACTTCCAATGAATTCTAGTTCCAACTAAGAGGAAAACGAGTGCCTCGGTAGCTAATTACCAGATGAAGGGTTAGGATATTCTGAACCGTAATCGACAAAACGAATGTACTTAACACTCTGAGGATTCCAGATTGCTGCGCTGTAAATGGTCATAGCATCTGTTACAAGACAACGGTCCTTTTTGATGGGAGAGTTGGCTATATCTTGTATTAATGATTCAAATTCCTCTCTAAAGAATCCTGGTTCACATTGCAGTGAAGCAGACCATATTTTCGTACTAGTGATGGATTGGGCAGAGGGATAATAGATCGTATATAACGGTAGGCGCTGGGTGAGTAGAAATACACAGTTAATGCAAATTCTTTTTTTCATCAGAGTACTGTCAAGTTGAAGGCATTGCATTTAAGTTTTCGTTCATGATAAGTAACAATTTTTTCCCCACATTGTTTACTGTCGAATAAAGAGATTCAACTCCACTTTCATCAAGGTTTAGTTTTTCTGCCACTGATTTGATAACTTCGGCCATGTTTTGGGCTGTTTCGTTTGATCGACGTAAATGTTTCTGCAGCGGTCTTATTTTGTTTCTCAGCTTTCTTTCTAATTCAACTCTTTCATCATATCAGCATACGATGAAAGAGCTGAATTAGAAAGAAAGCTGAGAGACAAAATAAGACCGCTGCAGAAACTAGCTGCTTTGGCTGGTGGAGAAATGGTATTATCAGCTGAGGATAGTGGATGTTTGCTTGGGAACAGCTATCTTTAAAATGGGCAACGGGAACATGGGAATGTGAGAACATGGGAACAGGGAAACGTGGGAACAGGGGGCATAAGAACTAGTAAACAAACCTAAACCGAGACCTGTCTGGTGTGTTTTTACTTCTATTTAACATCAGTAAAGAGTGTCAGCAGTAAATTGTTGTTTTAATGGTTTTTACGCCTTATCATAGAACAAAATGCCTTTCTTTAGCCCGCCTGTTTAGTGCACCAATCGCATCTACTCAAGCATATTCTTAGATATAACATGAAAGATTTCTATATGGTATTATATAGTTCAATAACTGAATATGGCGCTTCACCAAACTATAATATGAAATGACTTGATATGGGCGCACTGAACGATTGCACCTGAACTATTTAGAGGGTTCGATAAAACAATACTAGAAAGTATATGAACCAAAGCACAGTATAAAGTGTTATTACCTGCAGAAAGTCTTACATCATATTGTTTTTAGAGCAAACCTGTGGGCTCAAAATATTGAAGGGAAACACTGTAAATAAATGAATGAAATTAAGGAATTTATGATAAATTTTTAAACATTTGAAGCTGGAAGTCATGCAAAACTTTGGACAAATGACAATTATGGTCTTACGTCGTTTTATTACGGCAAAAATACGATAAGATGTCTGAAATACATGAGCTCATGTAATTCGCATTTCATGTAATTCAGACATTCTATCGTATTTTTGCAGTAATCCAAAGCTTTGCATGACTACTAGCTTTAAGTGTTTAAAAATTTGTCGTAAATTGATTAATTTCATTCATTTATTTACAGAGTTTCCCTTCAACATTTTGAGCCCACAGGTTTGCATTAAAAACAGTATGATGTAACACTTTTTTCTGGTAATAGCAGTTTATAAACTGGGCTTTGGTTCATATACTTTCTAGTATTGTTATATTGAACCCTGTCCATATAGTTCAGGTGCACTCGTTTAGTGCGTCCATATCAAATCATTTCATATTATGGTTTGGTGAGGCGTTATATTCAGTTCAATGGTGCATATAAAACACTTTCATGCATAGTTAATTGAGTAGATGCAGTTGGTGCACGTAAAAGACGGGCTAGAGAAAGGCATTTTGTTCTCTGATAAGGCGTAAAAATCATTAAGAGAACAAACTACTGCTAACACTCTTTACTGATGTTAAATAGAAGTAAAAACTTACTAGACAGGTTTCAGTTTAGGTTTGTGTACTGATTCTCAAGTTCCCTTGTTCCCACGTTTTCATGTTCCCATGTTCCCACGTCCCATGTTCCCCGTTCCGCATTTTAAAGATAGCCGCTTGGGAACTTCAGCCTGCTCTGTGATGCAGCTGATGGTTCTGCAACTTCATGTGGTGGAAATATTGATGGTAGGGCATCAGGCTTCAGTTTACAAACAGTTTTTGAGAATGGAGGAAACAAGATTTTCCCGATGCATGCTATTCCATCCAAAGCATGCGTGAGAAAGTTTTCTTTACCTAAAATTCCCTGCTTGATTTCCATGGAATCGAACGTCTGACCATGCAAAGTTTGGTATTTCGTTTAAATTTCTTTAATTGAAAACAAACGTATTTGTGAGATTTGCAAATCAGCACTGAGCTTGGAATCCTTTCAACGAAACTTATATGAAACCGACCGCAATTACGAGCCTTTTTATGCTCATATTCAACTACAAAATTTGTCCAAGAGTAACACAGAAGTAAAATTTATTTTAGTTTTTGAAATTTCATTTACGATATGCAGTTAAAATATTAAGTTGAGTTTTTCTTATTACCTGGACGGAGGAAGCATACTCTTAAACTTTTTCTGTACTGAACTATCATCATGGAGACAATTGCACGCATTTTTGGCCACTAGATTAATGCAATCATTCAACTCCTAAATTCCAGGAGTTTTGTGCAGCTAATGTAAATTGATATGAGTGTGTTTCTAGCTACACTGTTTAATTTTCTAAACAAGATTCTTGCAAAATTATAGTACTTATAACACTGAACGAAGTAATCGAACACAATGTTTGGTAGGTTCTAATCCGTTCCAGTTATGTTCAAAATTAACACCTGGCTCGCACGGCAAACTACGTGATGAAGACAAAACTGCCCACAAAACATGGTTATAATACTTCCTGGCCTTAAATGAACGCTGATGTTTGCAATGGCCTGCAAATTTTGCTGATGACTTTAGATAAACAATAAGTTTGCGGAGACTGGTGTCTGTACCGACACAAGGCTCATTTTTTGTTGTCGAAACTTGTACGTGTAGATAGAGATGATATATTACCTTCCACGAAACACATGTTTTTGTGCTTAGCAATTCTTTCCTTTAAGTACTCTTTTCCTGCCATATCACACTGTGAGCAGTTGGATTTAATCAGGGTTCTCCTACGAAGGCAACGTCCCCGAAGTGTATGGCTGCAGACAATTTCAGTGCATGGTTCCTGCCAATCCCTCGTTTCTTTTCCAAGGTCTTTCCATTGTTTATCACAAAACGGAAAATCTTGATCAGCGGCAACAAACCATTCAGCCAAAAAGAAAGTGGCAAAAAAACCAATAAGAAAATTAGCCACAACAAGAACCAATCTGGTCATTTTTCGAGGATGTTCGTGCTGTATGATGAAATATCTAAAAAGAAAAATTAAACGAAAGTTTAGAGATGACAAAAAGAAAACAGTATTGGCGCTAGCCAATGTTAATATCTTAAAATTTTCACTCGAACACTTCTAGATCTGTAGTTTCCATGCTGCAAGACCGGACTTTGAAACATCATTTGCGAGTTAATTAAACACAGACCGAGTGCCTACCCAAGGCGGAGGATCGGCGTCTTCTAGTCACTGATGTGAAACATCTGATAATGAATAGTGGGGCAGATTGTTTGAAGCTCGATTTGCGTTACCCCTGGAATAAAGTTTCAGAAACTGCATAAGCGGTTGTTGTTTTATTTGCCTACTTGTTTTAAGGCTTTGCGACTCAGAACTTTAATTGATTTAAAACTATTCTATCAAAAAGGTTCCATTGTTATAAAAACACACCAGTATAGATTAATGCACATTGGCAATATAATCTGATGCATCACTCTTTTTAAAGATTTCACTTCGGATTGATACAAAACAATAAACCAGTCATCGTTCACGGGTATTATCGTTCTCCTGGCTCTTCCTCAGATGGACTAAATATTTTAAAAACTCTTTGTTAAGTATCCCAGAATAAACTTGCATTGTGTTGGTCGGTGACTTTAATCTTCGTTCTATCTCCAGGTCGCAATATCAATCAACTCCTGTTGACAGTGGATCTGCGGATGGTGAGCTCCTTTGTGAACTGATAGGTGATAATTTTCTAGAA
>JAODVM010446601.1:0-23012 GCA_025400095.1 Phenganax marumi
GCCCTCACCAGATCTGAACCATTCTTGCAATGGTTTTCATTTTGCATGTGAACAGCATTTACCTTTTCAAACTTTGCGCTATTCTTGGATCCCTAGTTTTTGTTTTTATAACAAATTGTGGACAAGTTCATATTTTTTAGGGTGAACCCATATCCGGGCCTACGCCGCAATTCAAAGGACTTCCCGTAAGCAAAGTTTTCTGTTTTATTGTACTCCTATAGTTTTCCAAATTTTTTGATATTCCACTGATCAAAATCTTCCAAATGATTTTACCTGAAATTGTCTGTTTTTGCACTGAAGTTTCTTGTTGTTTGTTTCAATAGGGAGATCCAGGCGAAGACGGTGAACAAGGAATGCTGGTTGGTTCCATTTTTAAACAGAAAAAAATATAAAAACAAATGCGCAAAATTTTCTTTGTGGAATATCCACATCACACAGAAGTCTTTTTTGTCAGAATATGTGATACAGTACATGGGAGGCATAAGTGGTGTGGGCACTTTTGATAAATTTTATCTTCACGAAAATTCATGTTTAGGCATGATATATAATACTTCACGCCACTGAGTAGTACGTACAAGGCAACGATATTATCTTGCACTTGCTTTACAAATCCTGTCCACATGCATGCTTGTTCAAAACGGCACTTTGCTATGACCACAAAAATGTATCAAGAACATTGCTACTACCACTCTTGATACTCTCGATGGCTTGAATTGTATTGGAAAAACGTTCCTAAATGTTTGCTTGTCATCTGCAAGAAGGCTCGTCATTTTTTGATTCTGAAATACTAACTATTTATTGATGTGTGATTTCACGTAAAATGCACAAAATTTCCTATAAAACACAGCGTTTGATGCTGGAAAATTTGCGAGAAATATTTTTATTTATAGGGCGATGATGGCAAAGCAGGTGCTGTAGGCGATTTGGTAAGAAGCGGAGGGAACTATGGGAATCACCATATGTGCTTTTGACTGCTGATAATCAATTTATTCCTCAACATTTGTTGTTGTAAATAAGTAAATTCAGATATTTTTATATTTTAGGGAGATAAGGGAATGGATGGAGAGCCGGTAAATTTCAAGAACATAAGAAATCTTATTTACCCTAGATGTTACTTAGAGATGAATGTCATTGTTTTGTTACCACTTCACTTTACAGTTTCAAATTTAAGTTTTGCTAAAGTTATGACTTGCAAAAGCAAATGAGATATAAACAGTGCCAATAATTGCCAAGTTTCTTATTTATTAAAATTTCGAGGTCTATCCATAGTGTCTTGTTCATCTTACAAACCTTGTGCTTGTTCTGGAGTGACTGATTTTGCAAATTAAGCAAGCGCTGTTGTGTTAGATTGTAAAACTAAATGGTACAAGTACATTTGCTAGCGTGTTTCTCCTACATCTGTCTGTCTTTTTTCAATGATAGGGTCTTGAGGGTGATCAGGGGATGCAAGGAGATCCTGGTGAACCAGCTACAGGAGTATGTCATTGATACTGGCGAACATATTATTATTGTTATCAAAATACATTTGTTGAGCGCAAATTAGCATTAGGATGTCCAGATGCACGATAAAATATACTACGATCCATGTCTCATCGGCGAGATCGCAAGAAACAAACTATTTGTCTCCAGCTATTCTCATACATCGCCGATGTCACAAAGCCCTCGTCGCGACCTATAAAAATGAGGCTTAGGTGAATTCATTGTCTTTGACAGGGGGATGCGGATGAGACAGGCGGCGCCAAGGGAGACCCAGTAAGTTAATGCATTTTTAGAATGGTGTTTCCATTTTGTTGCTCACCCTATATTTCCAAGTTTCATGGCAAAAAATGCAGGCAATTTCCAGTTTGCATCATGAAGTTATAAAACTTTGTAATCAGCTTGGCCAGCACAAGTCGACGGTTTCTTAAACAAAGTCGTCACTAACAGACTCAAGTTTTTATTTATCCAGGTAGTATGTGGAAATGGAGCAGATTTTATAGAATTTCTTTTTTAGGGAGAGGATGGTCAGAAAGGAGAACCAGGCACATCAGTATTAGTGGATTCGGTATGTATTATATGGATTCTGTTCGCTTTTTTTCTGGTGCTCGGCATTTCGTTTCTAACGCTTTTAATGTTTTCAGAAAGTAGCAAAGGTTACAATTTTCCGAGGTGATCCGGTACGTTAGAAACGCACAATTTCTTGCAATTAAGCCATTTTATTCTGATTTTTAAAGTTGTTCTTGTGATTTGTTGTTGACAAATTTCAACTGACCATGTTTCAGGGTGAAGCAGGAGAGAAAGGTTTGAAAGGTGTGGGTGAACGAGGAGATGAAGTAAGTTCTGCCAGGGTTTCTGGGGCCAAGTTTCCGGGTCAAAGCTCCTAAACACAAATCGAAGCTGACTCTGTCCAAATTCACGGGCGCGTTTTCAAAACATTCTTTAACAAACGTCAGAAACCTGGTTAAAGGGACATTTTTGAATTCACGAAAATCGCGTGTACCAAATTCTGACGTGACATAAAACACCAGCCACACATGACGTCCAAATTTTGTACGCGCAATAAAGGCATTTTCGAATGTCAAATGTCGTGTTCTCAGTTAGACTCTGAATAGAAAGTAACTTAGTGTATAAAAAGATTCTAGCAGTCCATTATTCATGACTGTTCATATTTGTAGGGTCTCCCTGGACCGCCGGGAGAGAAAGGCGAAACTGGCGAACCTGGGCCTAAAGGAGAATCGGTACAAATAATAGCAATTATAGCTACGCATTGCTACGACGTCTGCTTATATGCTATTGTTACGGCACACGCTGCTATATGCATATTGAGTACAATGAAACGTGATACCAACACAACGAGAGTTGCCATACAACACGATTCGTGCCACACGTGATCCTATGCTAAGCGATGGCATGTCTACAAACGTATATTTAATTGATGTAGGGAGAAGACGGAAGGAAAGGAAGCAGTGGAGAGTTAGGGGATCAGGTTGGTCATAATGCAAATACGCTGGAGTTCTTTCTGTTGCGAGTTAAATCAGCGTAAGAGAGAGTGCTGAAAACGATGAAATGAACGTTAAACAAAAAAGGCTTCATTCTGCTGTTAAAGTATTGGAAAATCTAATACACGGGAGAAGTGTAACCTATCCAAGTAATAGCTCTTGTGACGCTTTGTGACTTGTTAAATTTAAATTTGTCCGCCAAAAATAAAAAATATACTTAACACATTTCGAAATTTGCTTTTTACTCCTTTGTCATTCTGTACTCGTGTGTAAGCTGCAAACTTCTTTGTTCATGTATCGCTCATTAATTTTCTTTCAAGGGTTCAAATGGTATGACTGGTGAAGACGGCGAGGTCGGACCTAAAGGAATAAGGGTAAGTTCAAAAAATTTCAATTAGCCCACGAGAAAGTTAAGCTGGCTCATTTTATGCAACGCTGTTTACGTAATACAGTAAGTATACGGTGTCTTCTTTGACAAAACTGGCTGACGTCGATCAGCCTAAGTATACCTTTCGCCCGTCATTAGCAATGAAAAGTTTGAAAACAATCTTCATTTTCGTGATGCACACTTCCACAATTACCGGAAACCGGTTCCGTACAGTCACGTCACTAAATTCAACATTTTTCGGCCGTCTTTACTCTTGCGGAACTTGCCTCGGTTAACAGTATCCTTAATTAAAAATGCATTTCTATTGAAATTAGGTTACCTTATATCGGAATTTCCTTTGGTGTTGAGGAAAGGACAAGGAATGTTTACTGGTCCTGCAGCTTTTATAGCTAAACTTTACTTATCTTGCATAATAAAGGAGATGTTGCTATTGAATTTACTTTTGTGCACTATTGAACTTCGCTTTGCTGGTATCGAAATTCTACTTTGCAGTTCGGCATGTGTGCATCACTAAATTGAAGATTGTTGCTAATGACGGGCAAAAAGTGTAATATCTTGGAGGAAGACAGCGGATCGGCCAACGAGGGCGAGAAGTAGGAAATAAACTTGCATCGTTTCGTGATATAATACTTTGATCTAAGAATATAGGTTTTAAAATCAAAAGCTATGTTTATATTAGTGGAATCCAGATAGATAGGATTCTCGCGCCGTTGAAAGTTCCAATACCAATTTCTTGCATTAAATCAAGAGCTTACGTTTGAAGCATGGAGAAAAAAGTCATCTATATTTCAAGCATAGGAGAATTGTACCCATAGACTTTGTTTCTGATATCATCGACCATGTTAATTCGACGGGAGAAATTTTGACATTTGATTTTTGAAAATTGTTTCTACTGCCTCTTATTTTCTTATTAACTCTGTGTCGAATAATTGACAATTATTCGCCAAAGGCGAAGTGAATATCGCTGACTAAAAACCGAGACGAAGTCGAGGTTTTTATTCAGTGATATTCACCGATCCTGAGGCGAATAATTGTTTCAGTACAATTACAAAAGTGACTATTTGAGAAAATAATTTAAAACATCTCATTGTTTTTAAAACCGTTCAATTAAATTCATTTATAACTCATCCGCTATATTGAAAAACCGCTTAGGTGATTATCGTGTTTTAATCGGAGGTCGATTTACCAATCAGTCGCCACAATTTTCGATAATGCCCTTTGTATTTTACTAATTAGAGATATAAATGAAATAGTTTCATTATCCAAGCGTAGCAAAATGTGCTGTTGAGCAATATTCGTCCATTTCAGGGACCTGAGGGACAACGTGGAGCACGGGGATCTCGTGGTGATGAAGGACCAACAGCTAAAGTGGTCAGTATAAAGTTTATCTGTGGTGCAGAAATTTTTGGTGGTCAATGCTGTTTATGTATATTCTAAACAACGCCCTTCAACGGTCTCTTTAAATTTTATCTGAGGAACGATAGATTCGAAATTTTCAAAGAGGTTGAGTTTTTCGATGCTCCTGGAGATTCATTCCAGATTCGGCTGTTGTTCGTTGACCAGTATTCCAAATCATATTTGTTTCGGAGTGTAGGGATATTCTATCATGACTATGTACAATATGGAGACGAGACGGGAAAAATAGCACACACGATCACTACTCCATTTTGTGTGATAAATGAATGTAACTTATCCAGAAATTATGTGTAACGTAGCTACGACCCAATCCAGTTTGGTGTTGATCACATGCTATCGTTCCTCTAATTTGTAGAATAAATGTAACTTAGCAAGAAATTGCAATTCTTGTGCCCAAGTTACGTCACTCCAGTCCGATGTTTTGATGACATGCTATCACTACTCTGGTTTAGTAGAATGATTGTAGCATGGCAAGAAGTTACAACTTGCGAAATACCCATCTGGTGTCTTATAACGAAGTTCGTGATTATTCACACTCATTTCTTTAAACCAGACCAGTGATAGCCATAATATATTGTGTGTGCTTGAACCCCTTGAAATAATTTTGTTGTTTTCAGAACTTTCCTGGTATCAAAGGTGTCACAGGAGAAAAGGGTAACGTTGGTCCGCCAGGCGATACTGGCTTTCAGGGAGAAAAAGGAGTGCGAGGGGATCCTGGGAATCCTGGAAAGCCAATGCGAGGACTTAAAGGTTCACCAGGGAATCTTGGTCCTCAAGGTGATCCTGGGAAAGAGGGAGACCCAGGTAAGTTCTGTTAGAGTATCTTGGGAGCTAGCTAGGACTTCGAGATAGGGGTATCGAGGATATGTTACAATCATTATGATTATTTCTCCTGCAAACATGCCCTTAGTGTCTACCCAGTCCTCGAACCTTGTGCAACAACTATTCATGTTTGCAGGAGAATACTAGATATGGTGTAGTTGTTTACCTAACAGCAATGCTTTTTGAAAGACTTCTCTTTCGCTTGAATCATTGCAGCTCATTGCTTTTTTCTATACGTCATGATAATGTCGTTTAGGTATGCCAGGCATGGTTGGTTTGAAGGGGGAACGGGGTAAAGATGGTGAACCAGGAGCAAAAGGAGAGATGGGAGATAAAGGTGTTGGTATTCCTGGACCCAAGGGTATGGATGGTAAACAAGGACCTAAGGGTTATCAAGGGAATCCTGGTGAACCGGGAGAGAAAGGACTAATAGGTATACAGTACATCACAATATTAATAAAACGAAATCGTTATTGTTTATGTTGTCAACATTTACTGTATGTTGTCATTGTTGTTTGTTGTATCTTTGTCTATTACAATCCTACACACTCGCAGGTTTACCTGGTAACACGTTTGGCAAAAGCTGTGATATTCCTGAAAATTGCCCTAAAGGAGTTCAAGGGCCAAAGGGATTACGAGGGGTTACAGGCGACGACGGTCCTGAGGGGCCTAGAGGTCCCCAAGGTCCTAAAGGGTTCGATGGCGGTGTATGTCCAGTGTGTCCACGTGGTCTCCAAGGAGATCAAGGTGATAAGGGACTTCCGGGTAAACCGGGAAACGTAGGAGAAATCGGACAAACTGGGGATAAAGGAGAAAGAGGTAAACTTGGTGATCCAGGAGAAGATGGACCACCCGGAGATGTTGGACCCAAGGTAAAGTGTTGTTTAGTGAACTGCAAGATTTTGTGGTCGTTCAAAAGGTTTAGCCGTGAATTGAATGTTCAATTCTGCAAGTTTTACTCGTGAACTGAGTTTTAGTCGATACTTAGTATTTCTTATTTTATACTGATTCACTTGTACTTGCATTTACAAGCCTCATTCCTGAATAACTGCAAGATACTTGTAAAACTGAACATGTTAACAGTTTTCCGACTGCCAGGGGCAAACAACACTCTGTGATTTTAATTTTTTTTAATGTTAGGGGTATCGAGGATATGCGGGTGAGAGTGGTCAAAAAGGTGAGAAGGGTGACCCCGCGCCCACAGATGTTCTTGTAGCCGAGGGAGAGCGTGGAGAAGATGGTGATGTTGGGAGAATTGGCGAAAAAGGTTTTAAAGGGTTCAATGGTGATGATGGTGTCCGGGGTATTCAGGGATATCGAGGCGACCGTGGAGATATAGGAGAGCGAGTAAGTACACAGTCTATGTGCAGCTTTTGCTTTCTTGAGAAGTTTGGGCCTGTACGGGTCATTTCAATTTCCTTTTCTTGTGACGTGCTGGTTAAATTGTTCCAGATTTAGAGGAGGTACATCCCATTCGTAGGCAGGCTGCACCGTCCACCCAGTGCTCTAATTTTCTTGCCGTGATCTTGTTTTATGATGCAAAGCAAATAAACGGAAAGAACACGACCTTTACGCATATTTTGTCTCATGTTCCTCGTGAAGGCTTACCCATTCGTACTGCATGTTTAGGCTGTAGGTGAGTTTGAAATAAAATCACAATTCTATCTTTTCATATCCAGGGTGAAAGCGGACTTCCTGGGCAAAATGGTCTGAAAGGCGCACCTGGTGATAAAGGTGTCAAGGGTGACAAAGGAGTGTCAGAACGAGGCGAGGAGGGTCGCCCAGGGTTGCCTGGTCCTCCAGGCCCCGTGGGTCCTAGAGGTCCTCTAGGTGCGTACGTACTTCTTTTGTCATCTTGTCTTCTAACGAAGATATGGGTACGCCTACCCTGTACGCATTGCGTTTGTCTTACAAGTTGAGATTTTCGGTGAATCGCACCGCAGTCAGTCTGAATAAATTTTCTAGAGATTGCACAAACTTGAAGGCTCCTATAATGCAAAGCTTTAATAACATAATGAAACTCATTCTTCACCATTCACAAATCGTTCAATGTTTGCTCATTCATATTTCAAGAGCACGTCATGAGCGTGGTTGAGATTTACACCCCCATCGTGGAAATCAGCAGTTGTTGACGGGGATTGCGTGTTATTTTTGAATAAAGTTATGCCTATTTACCTACCTACCTACCTATTTGACTTTGCGGAGGTATTGCAACGTTAAATGAGACAAAAAGATGAAACAAATTTTGCAATCTTCCTCGCTGTCGCTTTAAGCGACATCACTCTTCATATTATTTCATTTGTTTTTCATTTTAGATAATTTTGAATCGGCAAAAGGTAAGAAGAACTTGAGATTTTGGTTTTAGAACTGAGTGATAACAGATATTAACTGAACGCTAAAAATATCTACTCTTGAAGAAACTGCGATTATAACAAGTGGAAAAATAGTAATTAGAAAATAGAGAGAACAGTTAGTATACTTAGAATGGAACAGGAAATCTGAATGTGAACAAAATTTCTACGGATTGATGTTTTATTTTAGGAGGAAAAGGTGATCCGGGACCTCGAGGTTTCCCAGGGCCGAAAGGAGAGCCGGGAGTTGATGGGAGAAATGGAACTGACGGTAATCACGCTTGTTCTTAGAATTGATTTTGTTCTTCGATTTCTGCCAGAGAGCTGATAGCTATATTTTTTTAGTTTGCTCTTCCTCAGATGTTAATAAAAATTATTATAGTTTATACGTTCGAAATCACCCTGACTGTTATATCTTCAATTTTATATTTTGTAAAATTCGCACGCGACGCGCAAAGACATACAAGAAGGGAGCGTTAGAGAGTCTTGCCGTTCAATGAGTCAACCCAGACAAAAGTTGCTCCTTGACAAGTAAAATTGTGTGGAATTGACCAAGTAAAGAAGTGGCTAAATTCTGGGTTGATTTATATGTAAAACTTTTAACAATAACGTCTTGTTTTATTTGCAGGCGCGAAAGGAATGCCAGGAGACGACGGTACACCAGGACCAAAGGGTTTACCTAGTTTTCCAATTCCTGGAGATATAGGAGATAAGGGGATGACTGGGGATGCAGGGGAAATTGGTGAATCTGGTGAGAACAATAGGGGTGAGATAGGGGATTCAGGTGAAGTCGGTAAAGGCGGCGAGAAAGGTAATATTACTTGTGTTTTGAATAATTATCGAAAATTTGAAAGAACCTTGCTTGAACTTGTACATTTTTTAAATCATCCAAGACCTTTTTTATGTTTCCGGAAGGAGCTGCAAGGTTTTAAGATGCATTGAGAATTATTTGAATTGACTGAATTTTGTGCTCGAATAATTTCCCTTCTTCAGACAAATATTTGCTTCAATGCACTTTGTAATAATTGTGTTTTAATTAGGTGCGCCCGGTCAAAAGGGACAACCTGGGGAAGATCTTGATGAGGCAAGCACGGGAACCCTGGGGAAGACAGGGGATAGAGGGGAACCTGGCTTGTCTCCGCAGGGTCCTGATGGACCCAAAGGGTTAAAAGGTCTACGAGGAAGAAATGGTAAGGAAAACTAATCTATGGTTCCAGGCGTTGTAAAATAGCGTGGCCATTGACTTGATGCAATCTCAAACCTATGGCCTAAGATTCTTCACTGCACAAAAAGACTGCATGCTCTTTTGGTCAGAATGTTTCATAAACTGGAGACCTCTTGATTACCGTTCAGTTTTCTGAAACAGCCTGAAAATTACGGTTAAAAATGTCTAACTGTGCTACAGAATTTTTGAAAAATACTTAATTTCACCATAAGAAAAATAGCTTCCACCTTTGCATGCTTATCAACAAATTTTATATGTGAAAACATCAATACTTTACCAGTTCAGCTTGGCTCGCCGGCATTTTGAGCAAAAAGGGGGAACTATAGTTTTTTAAGGTGTGGGTGTGTGGAAGTTTTATTTGGGTGGTCAAGTATAACTTTGGATCTTTGAACAGCGTTCGATGGTAGCTTACTCACTTTCACAGAACAATGTAAAGGTTTTCAATGGCATGAGTAATGTTATGAGTAACACTTTGCTCTAGAAACTTATTATTGTTCACCAGTTAATAATGAATGTTTTAATGTTTAGCGTGTGGAGGGCTGTTGGACGTTGGTTTCATTGTTGACTCGTCAGGAAGTGTTGGAGACGATTTTAAGACGACGAAGAGTTTCGTGAAAAAATTCATTGACGGTTTTGACGTTGGAGAAGATCAGACTCACGTTTCTATGATGACGTTTTCAAACGAAGCGAAAGTTCAATTTGGGCTGACTGATGACTTTTCAGCACTTACTTTGAAATTGTTTGTAGACCGTGCACCTCACGATGGCGGTGAAACATATATTGATAGAGCTCTAGATTCAGCTAACAAAGAAGTTTTTGCTCCCGAGAAGGGCTGGAGACCAAATGTTACTTCGGTAAGATATCATTTGTGAAAGAGATTATGTGCATGCAACTACAGTTAGCGATGAAAATGACATCGTGTGCGCATAGTGATAGTTTTCAGGCTTGGTATGTTCAAGATCACTACGTTTAGCAAAGTAGATAATGCAGTGTACTCCCAGTGTCTTCTGCTTATATATTTTTCTTTGCCTCGCGTCATGCGATATTACTTGTCAAGTCAAAACGCACGCCAGGTGATTGTTAAATCGCAGTGATTAAATTAAAAGTCACTCTCATAATTTATGAACACTGTTCCAAATTTAGATCATTATAATTTTAACTGACGGTAATCAAACAACCACTGGAAGTTTCACTCCACTGGATGTCGCCTCTCAGCCACTGAAAGATAAGGGAATACGTATTGTAACCGTTGGTGTTGGAGATATTGATGCCCAACAGATGGAAATACTTTCTCCTGATCCACGTGACAGATTTAATGCCAAACGTTTCGAAGATTTGTTGCCATTGGTCGAGACGATGTTCTCAAGTGGTTTATGTACAGGTATACTTTGTTAGTGTTTATTTCAAGATTGGTGTTCATATATCGTGATTCATGCGTCAGCGATGTTCTACTATTGTCAATAACCTATGAAGAAATAAACGATTTTCAACAATTAAGTTCCGAATTAAACAATACACTTTTTCTGCCCAGGTGATAATGGGGAGAATGGAGTTCCCGGTGAAGCAGGTACTCCGGGTGAAGATGGAGCACCAGGAGAGAGAGGGGATCCCGGAGACCCTGGGGAACGTGGTGCGACGGGTAATAATGCTCCTGACGGTGATCGTGGCGAAGACGGAGAGAAAGGAACGACTGGTGATCAGGGACCTAAGGGAGACGCCGGACCTCCGCGTACGTGTTTTATTTTCTTCTTCTGTTTAAAGTAAAAGTTGTCATTAGACGCTTAGTCATACAACACCTTGAAATCTTCACTTTGTCCATAATTTTATGGCATAAATGCAGATTGCTTGAGATTACCTTGTTTACTTAAAGTGTAGATTTGAATAACTAGCGCTACAGTAAACAATTTACGTAGTAATCGTCGAGCTTCGATGCTGCAAAATATTTGCAATAGAATAACTTGCGTACTTTTATATTACAGCACCCACCCCAGGCCCCAAGGGTGAGAAAGGTGACTTGGGAGAAGCCCCGAGTGGTATTCCGGGAGATCCAGGTCCTCGGGGAGAGGATGGTTCTGTTGGAATGAGTGGTGATCCTGGACCTCCGGGGTATCCAGGAAAGCAAGGTGATCCAGGGGTAGCTGGACCAGTAGGAAATAGTGGACCTACAGGAGCAGAAGGTGAGAGTCCTAACATACATTTTATTCGTGCGTGCTGATACAAAGCCAGTTTTACTAGAACATTGTTTCAATCCGGTACTCGAATGTAATGAAATTAGGTTAAAACATGCCTAGATAGAATTTTATCTTGTTATACGTCTTTTAATCCACAAGTCTGTTGCAATGATGGACTATACAGACTGAGTGATAATGATAATAATGATGATGATAACAACAATAATAGTAATAATGTAAACTTTATTGATTTTTCTTCTAAAATATATGAAATTGTAAATCTCCCTTATAATAGGGTAACTTCAATTTGCTACTTGAATCTGTAATAAAATCTACATAAAATTAAAGTAAAGTTGAAGATTATTGCTGTATATACTAATAATATAAAGTATCTGGATTTTCCCATTCCTTATTTCGACAACAAAGTATAAAACACGTAGTTGGGAGAGCGAACGGGACTCAGGGTCCCATGCGAGGCACTCCCCCGTTTCAAACAATAAACACATTACAATACAAAATAGAAATCAAATATTTGCATTAATAGTAACTTGGAATGAACACAGGCCAATTGCTTGAGCACCACCCATTTCCGAACCATACAAAAATTAAATTAATGTACAACAAAAGTTATACGATTAAACATTCAAGGTAGCTAATACTATTGTCAGTGAGAAGTGAAAGAAATTTAAGAAACAGCAAGCAATACGAATGTGTTATTCAAAACTAATCGCTGTGACATGAACTTACCTATGATTCATATGCTACGGTAAATTCAACAATGTTGGAAAATAATGGTGATAATAATTGCTTTAGTGACTTGAAAACGTTTCTTACTTTCATACTTACTTGTATAGTAGGATTGGGTGTGTTATTGTTTTACTGTGTCAACACAAGCTCTTTCTTTCCTCTTCCCGCCATAACATTATATACATTCTACCCAATTGTACCGTAGCGTAAGAGCATATCGAATGACTTTAGAACAAAGATATGCGCTACGATACGGTTGAAGAGGTCAAGTGGAAAATGGCCTTAAAAAGCGACTCGTCATGGTGTTGTGTGACGTACGTACTCGTACGATAAATGTTTTAGAAATCTCCTAGTCAGAGGTGGTCAGAGGATCAGACCCACTGGGGATGGTGAATCCCTTCGTTGATATTGACATTCACATTTTTTTTCAGGTATGATTGGACCAGAAGGGTTACCTGGTTCTGATGGCGCCCGTGGACCTCAAGGACCGTCAGGTGATCCTGGACCTCCGGGACCGCCGGGTGAACCAGGACCGCTGGGACCTAAAGGTGTGTTAAGTTTTTACTCAACAACTTTGCCATTAGATGCTATCAACTTCAAAGGAAGCCGCACAAACGACTTTACATTACTTTTTAACGAACTTCGAGGTGTTTGCAAAGACGCATTTACTCTCTCTGACGCCCTCAAACGAAGGTGTATTTTGTGAGAAAATCAGTATAAAAGTTGGCTTAATTAATCTCATTTCTTCTTCCGATTTCAAACACTCCTTCACGGTACTGATTTTCTTTGTTTTCATTCACGAGTTATTGATGAGTTTGAGAATAATATTTTAGCAAACCTATAGTCAATATTTTATGAGAACGGCGTCGCAAACATTCATTCACATTTTTAAATGTCGATAGTGGTGTTATGACATTAGTGTCTTCTGAGAAGTCCTGGGCATGAGGAGGGTACTAAAAGTTTTCTATAAACGTGTTCTCAGGTGACCAAGGTGAACGCGGTGAAGCAGGATTCGGTGAACCGGGAGAGATTGGGGACAAAGGTGTTCCAGGTGATCGGGGTGAAAAGGGTGAAACAGGGATACCTGGGGAGACTGGTTTGAAAGGATTACGAGGTCAACCTGGGGAGATTGGGAACAAGGGAGCTAGAGGTACGCGTTGACCAATTATGACGTCATGATTGTCCTATTTAGCTGAACGTGTGTTGTTCATTCTTTTTATTTCGCTTTTTTTTATTCCTTTTGCCGATGCATGCTGCCGTAATGAAATACCACACAGTGTACTGTGATAGTATAGCAAAGTACCATCATAAAAACAATGTCAGTACACTGGAAGCACGTTAGCTGAAGGAGTGAACATAACTGTATATATCTGTGTATTTGTGTACTATTTAGGACCAATTGGTCCGAAGGGAATGACTGGAGACGCTGCTGAAAACGTGGTTGCACCAGATGGAGCTGTGGGTGATCAGGGACCCAAAGGACAAAAAGGACGCCCAGGAGCACTCGGTGACCCTGGTGATGATACTAGTGGTCAAAAAGGGGATACGGGTGACAGAGGTACTAAATCAAGAAGTTTGATTTATTACTTAGAAACTACCATATTTGTTCAAATAAGCATCACCTTCGAATAGCCGTTGCATTTTGAGCAAAAAGTCGTAACCTCAGCAGTCCAAGTGCGGCGCTTACTTGAAAAATTACATATAGATTATTGTCGGTTGAATCGTATGTTTCGTTTATCACTTAACTGTTGAAAAACTACAGAGAAAGTTTCCTACACAGTGAGAAGTGTTACAATGGCTCACTTCACTAATAACCCAATATTATAATGCGCGTTTTCACTTTGAAATGAGTTGAAACAAAATCAACGGAATATCGTAGCAGGCATTTAGAATAAGCGCCGCGCTGCTTTGCTTGTTCGAAGAAATACGTGCCTCGAGATAATAACATTCTGTTATTCAGGTGAGCGTGGTGAGCAGGGATTACCTGGCAAACCAGGATTACCTGGATTAACAGGAGAGAATGGTGTTGATGGGGTTGAAGGCCCCCGGGGTGCAGATGGGGAGGATGGACCTCGAGGAGAAACAGGGGAACCAGGAGAGAAAGGTAGTATTCAAGGGGGCCGAGGTGAACCCGGACCTCCAGGAGATGACGGACCAGACGGTGATGTGGGACCACCAGGGCTTCCTGGGGGCGTTGGACCTAAAGGTAGCGCGCTCATTTTTCTTGGAATTTAAAGATATATTTGTAATATTTTCAAATATTCTTGTTATTCATCTTTTTAAAGATCCATCTGTAAATACTTGTGTGCGTGATAACATACTATGACATTTCAAGTGATCCCTCGTGTTAAACAAAGTAAAAGACAAAGTAGCATGTTATTCAAAGAGTCTGACCAGCTCTGAAACTCTCGTTATCTAGGCGTTGAGGGTCTACCAGGGACACCCGGAGTGATCATTGGTGACAAAGGAGAAACCGGAGATCCAGGTCCCCCGGGAGAGAATGGCAACGATGGTGCGAAAGGTCGCCCAGGCATACCCGGGCCAGTGGGCGTGCTGGGTGATGATGGACCTGAAGGTGAACGAGGGGATCCAGGGGAAATTGGGGTACCTGGACTTCCTGGGGATTCGGGTGATGAAGGAGAGAGAGGTAAAGTGGCTTTTCTATCTCGCTTAGTAAAGCTACCTTTTCATTGTTTTTGAAGCCTGTTTTCACCCATCCTTAATTTATCAGCCATGTTCTTCCATTCATGGTTGGTGACCAATCTAAACGAAAATGATTTCAAAACAGACAGAAGATCTAACTAACTGTCACTGATCACTGGCTCTACAGAGTCGGTGAGACTTTGCGAATAAATTACGTCATGAAAAGCACGTTAAATTGCATTCATTTTGCTAAACTAGAGCAACGAAGAAAGGAGGTTGCCGTGAACTGAGAGCGGTTAGATTTTAACTGTACAACCAAACCTCTATTAAGCGGACACTTTCCGGACCTCGCCGACGCCGAGGTGTCCGCTTAAAAGGGGTTACGGTAATAGTATTTTAACTAGGAATTACTATCGCAAGGAAAACGCTGCCGATCTGTCTTTTAATAAAGCTGAGATACGTGTCCGTTTAAAAGAGGTGTCTGCTGACAGAAGTATATGATTTTGTATTTAACTCGCGGGATAGTTTTCAGTATGGCCTCAACAGATGCAACAGATGAGCAACGTTGTTCATCCAACAATGCTTTGTATGTTTTTAATGAAAACCCATTTTTCCATACCTGTTTGAAAAATGTCTCTTTTAACAAGACAGTTCGACATCGATGCAACAGTGCACGACATTAGGGAACAGTAAAAACATCCAATGCGGTATTTAAACGTATTCAACATGGTGAAGACAAAATGTTCGTCCAATATGTTGCGTCCGTTCAAAGAGGCTCTCAGGCTGGTTGACAGAAACTACAGTTTTATTCTCGCATCTTTGCAGGACCTCGTGGACTTAAAGGTAGGACGGGTGAAATAGGTTTGCCAGGTGAAAGAGGTGAAGTAGGTGATAGAGGTGAATCAGTAACAATTGTGGGACCTCCGGGACTACAGGGACCTTCGGGTGATCGAGGACCCAAGGGAAGGATGGGAGCGAATGGGAACCCTGGTGCTAAAGGTATTAAATCTTTTGTAAATATAAGATTTTTCTAGATTTTTGTCACTAATAGTGGATCAGCGCATCGTTTATATTACTGACCATCTTTGTCCTCACCAGACATGAATTACAGGTATTTTGTTGCCAATGCCTTCACTTCCACTGAACTGCAAGTTTTAAGTGAAAACAAATATCAAACGTTGATGACCAGTTTCTTCTACAAAACTAATATGATCAATTTTTTGTTCTCTAACAATGAAGTATGTTTAAATTTCACCCGGTATAAATCTGAAGAGACTTTCTCACGAGTCGCATTAACGTTACAACTTACGCTGAATCATTTTACTTGTCCTGATTGTTGTACACCATGTGCTTAGCTAGTATTACTGTAATCATCACATACAGATGTTCATTGTTGTTTGACACGATTTCAGAACATGATAGCGTGTTCTGACCTTCATTCTTTGCACTGGTAAATTTGTTTGTTGTAAATAATAAACTGACGCCTTCATCAGGGCCTGACGGCGATGCTGGAAAACCGGGTTTGAAAGGTCAACGTGGAGAAGACGGCCTGCCTGGACTTCCGGGACCTCGAGGAATAGACGGAGCTCGAGGGGATAAGGGTGCAAAAGGTCAACCGGGTGAACAAGGACCTCAAGGAGTAGCTGGTGAAGCTGGTCCTCCTGCCAGTGCTTCTGGATTCTATGTAACCCGACACAGTCAAAAACAAATTCCACCACCTTGTCCATTTGGCTACAAAAAAATGTGGGATGGTTACAGTTTATTATACGTGCAAGGTAGCTTTGTTGAGTTTTCTTCGTATTTAGTGGTTACTGTACAGCAAAGTCCTTTGTCGATCGCAATTATTTCTTTTTTTAATGATCAACAAAGTCGTATGAGCGTCGTCTACGATCAGCGACATTTGAGACGATAAGTGTCGTCTTTCTGTTATCACTCTTCGGTTTTCTTGAGAAGGGTATATTGTATTAGCAGTGATAAAATGCAATTATTTCGGCTGATTAGTATTTTTTTTATTTACATCAGTGATTTTATTTTAGGTAACGACAAGTCTCACGGTCAAGATCTTGGTCAATCTGGTTCTTGCTTACGTCAGTTCTCTACAATGCCTTACTTATTCTGTAACATTTTCAAGCGGTGTAACCTTGCTTCCAGAAACGACTACAGTTACTGGTTGTCAACTGACAAGAATATTCCCATGATGCCTGTGGATAACGATGCAGTGGAGCCTCACATCAGTCGTTGTTCTGTCTGTGAAACTCCTGGTCCAGTCATTGCTGTACATAGTCAGGATCAGGCTATACCATCATGCCCTGCGGGATGGCAAGGACTTTGGGACGGATACAGTTTCATTATGGTTAGTGTTATATTTTACTAATAGATCTGTGATGATGGGCTCCTTAATGCGTTGTTCTGAACTCTGCAGTTTGTGGAACAATACACCCGGTTATAACTTAGCAAGCTTCGTGTGTGTACAGTGGATAGATAGAGTTGATTTTGATCATCTTACCAACAGCTTCTTTACGTAAACATTAAATTTTGAAAAAATGCGCTATATCGTTTCACAGCACACAGGCGCGGGAGGAAGTGGCAGCGGTCAGAGTTTGTCATCCCCAGGCTCTTGTCTTGAAACATTCCGCCCCAATCCGTTCATCGAATGTCATGGTCGCGGGACATGTCATTACTTTGCGAATAAATACAGTTTCTGGATGGCGACCGTGAAAGCTGATGAAATGTTCGCTTCTCAGAATCCGGAAGTTTTGGACAAAGAAAAAGGAGTTGCCTTGATATCACGTGTTAGTCGATGTCGTGTATGTGTTCGGCCCCCTAAGACAAGTCAACAGCAGCAGCAACTCCACCCTGCATTTTGGCATGACGTCACTGACCCAAAATCAAATACCCACGAAACTGCACACGCGCAGCCGTTGTTGCGACAAGCTGGATTTCAATAAAACTTTAAATTAAACAAAAGAATAAATTGAAACAGCAAAACACGTCGGATGAAAGTATACCTGTAACCTTTGAACAACTTTCAGACGTAAATAAATACGTTTCATTTGTATTTCTTTTGAATATCATGCAACACTTCAATAGTTTACATAGTTAGTTTTTTATGACTGCAAATGGGAAGGTTTTTTAAAGTTGGAAGCGCTTATATTTGCGTTTAAATAGTAGTTACTTTGCACTACGTTGAACAAGAAATTAAATATATTGACTAGACATGAAACAATATATCTTCGATTCTTTATGTATTTTCGCTTTCTGTGAAAATCATTGATGTTTATATAAATGATTAAGACGTATATGTAATGTGTTAGATTTAAAATAATTGATTATAATAATATATACATGTATCTATAAATTGTTTTATCGAAAGATTTTGTGATTGGCATTTGTAATCTGTTCTATGAATAAAATCTAATTATTTTGACAGCGATACTGGCTATTGGTATGCGACTTACTTTCTTTTGGATTTTCGTTTGCCATACATTATAGGACTTTCTTGTTACAAACACCCTGCCGATGTCGTAGACCTTGTATTTTACAACCATGCCGCAAAACCTGTTAAACCACAATAGGTTGTATTCTAGTTTGAATTTCAAATGGATTTGGAACACTTTTTAAATTTGTTTTTAAAGTGTGACATGAGAATGCTGTGAATCAGGTTCAGAACTATGAAGAAAGGCTGTATCGAATAACATTTTGAAATTGAAAATAGTTGAAACAATGTATATAAAAGAAAATTGATTGTGTTGAAGAAACTGCTTGCTTTGGGCAAATTTGATAGAAAAAATCACACTCGAATCACACACGATTATTTGGACATAGAGATGCACGGTGAAATATTCAGTATAGTATACTGTAGTGGGTTTCGATAAAGAAGACACACATTCGAAGACGCTGCTAGCCTGCTCGAGGCCTGGAATTATCCATTGCTTAAAAATTCCAGGCTGCGAGCAGGCTAGGATGCTCCAAGTCTAGTTGTTTCTTGCTTGATAGAGAATACATCATTTCAAGAGCGAAGAAATGAGGTTGCTCGTAAGCGATGCTACAGAGCCCGGTTTCGGCGTGTATCTGCGACTTGCATTGTCTACGATTAGTCACGGAGGAGCGAATGAAATCCATTGTTTTTCTGAAATAATTTTACTCAATGGACAGCGATCATAAACAAAAGTTGCGAACGTTCCCCGATTTCCCAGTATTTGATTAACACCATTTTTGCCATGAGCACAAGTAATCCTGTCTCTAACTTCTGTAAGCGCTCACTCATTTATTCATTGATTCACTCAATACAATTTATTTGGTAAAGCAGGTAAAAAGAGCCAAATTAAAAGCAATATCATTTGTGATGAACAGAATATCCGTTTCTTCGGCTTTCTACAATTTACATTCATTTAAATAATTTGAAACATTAATATAGCAGAGTATTGTGTAATGTTTAGCAAATAACACCAACGTTGAAACCAATGCAAGACATGAAATAAATATGGCCACAACATAAAGTACGACAAGGGGTAAAACACTATGGGGCGCCACATGCCTTTTTATTATTTAGCGGTTTAACACTGTCATTTTCCCTGAGTTATTAAATAACCAACTTTCAACGTGCAAAGAAACTGGAACCAACTATCAACGCGCAAAGAAACTGGTTATTTATTAAATAACCAAAATAAATCAGCTATAAAAAATTGTTAATTTGATATAACCAATTCATCATTTGATATACCCAAAACATAAAATTCTGGTTATTCAATAAATCAAGGAAAATGACAGTGTTAAAACCACTAAATAATAAAAAGACATATGACGCCCCATAAAACACAACCGCAGATCTCAAGCAGGAAATTGGCAGATACTTGTGATTAGGATTGTTTAAATTGATAATCAATCAAAATATACGAAACAAGAGAAATTACGTTTTTTATCTATACAACAATCTGATCATTGAACTAGTCCGGCTAAAGAGAAAACTTGAACGTAAATGATGTTGTTTATATACAGCTAATGATAAGGCAAGAAGATATGTTGAAAATTATACAATATGATTTAAAAGATGAAGAGATAAAGGAAGATGAGGCAGGAGAACAGTTGAAGTTGGGAGGTTCAGATCAGGAAACAGCTCAACTTTTACACAACGCTCACATGATTTTGAAGAGCAATAAGGTTTATACGGCGATGTTCTCATCTTTTGAAGCGATGAATTCATTCGTGTTTCTGACCGCATCAGCAATAAATTATTGCAGTCACATTTCGGCTATATATCACATCGTTCAACACGAGAGAAATCGCATCACAAATTGCCTGTGTAAATGGGCCTTTAGACAGCAGCTGCATGAAAGAAGTTTGCGTAAAAACTATATCAGTTCGAATATTTAATGGACTAAATAATGGTAACTCTGTAAAAACATGAATAATTGTGGGTCTTTTCGAGAAATTTCCGAATGGTTTGCCGAAAGGGCCTTTTTGAAGGGATTTTCAGTGGAGGGGCCAAGTACGAAAAAGGACTTACTTAATTAAGACACGAGTGAGGGAAAAGTGGGGAAGAGAAGTTTGTGGGGGCTCGGGGGGTCCTCCTCCAGAAATTTTTAAAATTTTTGAGCTTCTCAGAATTGATTTCCTGCTATTTCAGCTCTCTCCTCCGCAGAGGCTGTTTACTAACTACTTAAAGGCGTACTATACTACCACCTGGAAATATGTAGGCGCGCGGAGCATTAAGGGAAGGTGGATAAAAATGAAATGAAATGAAATCATCACTGAGCTCTATTATATATCTGGAGGAACTGCTCTGGCAAAAAGCGGGGTCCAAAAACATGGTGGATTTTCTCTTTTGCTGACATCATTTGGTCCCTTTTTCTCATGGTAATTGCCACTGACCCGCCGCGATCACAACTTTTTTACATTGTTCAGCTCCCCCCTAGTTTTTGTACTGTATTTTGTATTTTCACAACAAAAATTGAATTTTTGTCGAGAAACTTACAAAGAATATTTCTTCCCACTGGAAAGAATTCATTAAAAGTTTAAAAGTTAATGCATAATTATACTTTTAATGTTTTGACCTTGTGTCCACAAAGTTCTTGCCTTTTTAGCGCTCGCGCGATCTGCTTGTTTTTTTTTAGTGAGCTGATGTTTACATTGGAAGCTCTTTTTATAACTGTTTTGTGAGCTTAGTTTTCTTTTCTTTCGTTCAGTACTTAATTTTTCAAAAATAACGCGAAAAAGATATATGGCCACAGCAGCCACAGTCCCATTTTAATCTTGGCACAAAACTTGTCACAAAACCAGCCACAGTCATCATGGACCAAATTTTTAAAGTCTTCTACGTATCACTATATAAACAAGAGCAATGACCATCGATGTAAAGTTTACAATTGTATTATTCAGGATTTTTTCTCTTTTTTTCTCTTGCAGGAATAATTTGCTTCAAATTGAAAAAGAAGGCCATATGGCAAAAATTGCCGCATGAGAAAAAAATAGTTTTATAATTGTACATTCACATTCAATGACTATTGATTGGTTATTGGCTAATGACTATTGATTGGTGTACAACTAGTACAGTATACTTATTTTTATAAAATTTGATTTCTCGAATGCACCATTCAGTTGACAGTTTTTGCAATAGTCTGACAACCAACAACTTTGTACTTCTGAAAAATACCAAAACCATTGTTAAACCCCAAAGTTCAGTCATCATTAAAATACTATTAGATGGCATACTCTTTCAAAACAGGACACTTTAATAAATTGCAGTTATAATATTTTCAACAAACAGAAGCAGCTCACTATTGCCATGGAAACCAAACTTCATGTATTTTATTGATAACTTTACTTATTACAGGACTGGTGTGAAATGTGGTTTATAAACAAAACAACTTACAGTAATAAATATACGTGGTGTATCCACAAACTGATGCTTATATTACATGGTAGAGTTGAACATTTCCCACTTGCATGTGTCATAGTCAGGTTTTCAATTGATTAGCACATATTATGTTACCAAATAATGAAAATTAGCTATTATAGTAAAACTTTACATAAGAGATCCAAAGAATATTGACTTGAAATGTCATGACAATCAGGTTCCAATGGTATAGCTATTTCACACTGTTCAAAGTTGTTCTAAAATGTTTCTTAAATAGTTTGTTTCTGGTTTATATTCACGCAATTTGAATTACTTTGAACTGAAGTCAATCTTGTATTTTAGAAATTTATAATGGCCGAATTAAAATGCAGACTGGTGGCTCTAATATTTAATGGCTCTTTTCGGTGAAGCATTGCTCTGTTAAATTGACAAATATATTTATGTTTTGTAAATAAATTTTGTAAAGTAATTTTATTTATTAAACTACTTGTGTAGCTATGTGTATACCCATCCATAATATTCAAAAATTCTTCGAAAAGTTCGCAATAATATAATTTTCAATTATGACGCTGTCGCAAATTCTTATGCCACTCTTGAGGGCCTATTTTTATCACCTGATATGGTAATCGCCCTTTAGAAAACCTGGTCACACTGACTTCAAGGGTTGATCCATTAATGATGACATCGTCGTATGCGCTTGGTGTGCGACTGAACGAGATTCGCAGTCCTTACATTTCTTCGGGTTAAGTTGGAGTTTATTGGCCTTTGACCAGTTTTCAACTTCTGTTATCATAGATTGTGCGTTGCTACTCTTGTTCTTTTTTATCACTTCATGGAGGGTGGTGTCATCAACATACTTGAATATACCATCTGATGAGGGGGCATTGAGGTCGTTTATCATTACGATAAACAGCCAAGGGCCCAATTTTGTCCCTTGGGGTACACCTGCTTTTACCGATTTCCACTCCGAGTAACAGTCAGTTGCGAGTTTAACTCGCTGCTTCCTAACAGATAGAAAATTGCAAATCCAGTTCAAAACATGCGCATTTATCTCGTATTTCGAAAGTTTATTGATCAGAATTGAATGATCGATTAAATCGAAAGCTTTTCTGTAATCCAAAGCAAAAACTCTAACATCGCTTCCTGTTCCAACGGTCGCTTCAGACCAATGCATGATGTATCATATCGATCAAGGCATGGCACGCGGATGACCTAGGTATGCATCCAAATTGGTCAGGGTTGATGTGTTTTAAAACTGCTGGTTTTACATGTGCCTGCACTATATATTCTTCGGCTACTTTAGAAAGTGTCGGTGTTAGCGAGATAGGTCTCAAATCAGTAATGAGGTCATTTACTTGAGCTGTTTTTGGCAGTGGGACGATATCAGCATGCTTCCAAATTGTTGGGAGTTTTTC
>JAODVM010446823.1:0-22991 GCA_025400095.1 Phenganax marumi
TTTAAATTCCTTTGCACTGAACTGAGTACCGTTGTCACTGACAACAATATCCGGAACTCCATACTGTGCCATCTGTGTCTTTAACTTTGTAATAACAGTTGTCGATAACAAGTTGTTCAGCAGATCAATCTCGAACCAACCTGAATAGTAATCAATGATAATCAAGTAATTTTTGACAGAATTGGATGGGGCTTTAACGGTTCTGAAGGTTGTTGTAGCTTGTTTTGGTTATAGATGCTACATAATTTTACGAGCTGCTTGATTTCTTTATCCATTCTAGGCCAACATAAAGCTTCCCGTAGATCTTGTTGCATAGTTGGCTCAGTCATCCTCAGAATGGCTTTCACATTCTTGTTTTCTGGCTTAATTCCATCTGATGTGGCCGTGTGACCAATATACAACACTTGGATAACTCGTATCTTGCATTTATTCCTATTTAACATCAGTTGAACTTCTCGTGCTCAGTCCAGGACGTTCTTCAGGCGTTCATTGTGCTCTTTCTCCTCTCTCCCCCAGACCATTAAATCATCAACGATTACTTCACAGCCTTCAATGCTTCCACACAAGTCTTCCATAACTTGTTGGTAAACTTCGGGTCCTGATTTAATTCCAAATGGTAGGCGTTTAAATTGATAGCGTCCAAATGGGGTATTGAAACAGGTCAGAAATGACAATTCTTCATCAAGGGGAATTTGCCAAAACCCATTTGTAGCATCAAGGGTCGAGAAAACCTTTGTGCCAGGTATTCTAGTCAGAACATCATCAACGTTTTTCATCGGATAGTACTCTCTCTTCACTGCTTCATCTAGATCTTTTGGTCAATGCACAAACGAATCTTGTTTGGTTTAACAACTGTAGCTAGCAATGAGACCCATTTGGTTGGTGTAGTTATTGGTGTTACAACTCCTAGCTTCTCCATATGATCTAATTCTTCTAATGGTTGCAGGAACTTGTCTGGCCAGCCAATACTGCTAGTAGAGAAGACATCTTCATATGCTTTAAGTATATCACATTTTGTGCTAAAATTACTCATTTCTTCTACTCTTTGAATGACTTTTAGCTCTTCACAAGCTTTCAGTCCTAATATTGCTTGCACCGGCTTATTGACAACATAGATATATGAAATGAATATTGCTTGCCTCTAAAATGCACAGGTAATATATTCGTTCCTTCAAGTTCTATTAAATTTCCATTGTATGAAACAAGTCTAGTGTTAGTTGGTTTTAACTGAATTGTGGACTGCATCTTTTCAAGTTCTGATTTAGGTAATGCATTGCCATTTGCCCCAGCATCTAATTTAAACTTTAAAGTCTTGTTGCAAATTTCCAATGCTATATTTCACTCTTCATCTGTACTGCTAAGACTGTCTATTTCTTTGTCTTGCTCAACCACACCCACATACAGTTCTTGAGTGTCTATTGAATGATTTTTCAACACACTTTTACATAACTTGGCAAAATGATTTTGCTTACCACATTTCTTACAAGTCTTTCCACTGCTGGACTCTTGCTTTTGTCTCTTTGGTGTGACATTCCACAGCACTTGCATTGTATCTTTCCTGACAGTTGATTGTTGAGTATTTTCATGGTCTTTGGCTTCGACTCTATATGCTTTGATTTTGATGTGTCTGTCATAAGTTCATCTATTGCGCTCGCTGTATTCTTTATGGCGTCCATATGGCTTTGAGTCTGTTCAGCTGCTCGACAAACGTCTACCACTTTCTGTAAATCCAAATCAGCCTCATGACGCAATCGACTTTACACTGTGTCGTCTCTGATTCCAACAACGATTCCGTCTCTGATCAATTCATTACAAAGAGCACCAAATTCACAGCTCTTTGCTTGTAGTCCGAGTTCGGTTATGTATGCATCAATGGTTTCATGCAAACCTTGCATGCATGTAGATGCCATTTGTACATTATATTTCGCTTTGGATTGCGGTACTCTTCGAATTTGTGCATCAAGACTTTAGGATCGTCTGCTTCTTCCTTCTCATCAAACGTGAAAGTATTATAGACTTCAATTACTTACTCTCCAGCAAGGTTTAGGAGCATACAACATTTCCCTTTATTTGTCGTCTTTTAAAAGCCCGACACTATGACAAGTATCTCGTACTTCTGCTTAAATCTCCACCAGTTCTTGGCTACGTTTCCTTCACACGTTATCTGGCTAGGTTTCACAAATCCTTCCATTTCTTGTTTTCACCGCTGTCACCATGAAATGTACTTGCTTAGCTTACAAGACAAGACTGAAGTTTTTATTAAAATCAAAACTATTATATACCTAATTATAATTCAGATTAATACATGCAAATGTATATACTATTTTATTCTAAAACCCTATTACAAGTGCGATGTTGGATTGTTGCATTGTTTGATTTTCGAACGATAACCATGGGGTGGAATGATAGCGATGGTATTGGCTTTGAGGATATTGGTTCGAAAAATAAGATTACACGCTGATGCAATGGTGAGCAATTCCTCAAGTGGGTTGATCTTGGTATGTCGCAAAACAGTTGGCAAAATTCAAGGCAGCAACGAGTGGGAATATCAACTTCGGAACGACAGTACTTCAAAATTACCTGTCGGAAGTCAAGCACGTAATTTGTCTGCTTCAAAGGCTTGTACCATTCGAAGAATTTTCTCCATCCATCAGGAGACATGCCGTCAGGGTTGTAGTACCACAGAACTGGAAGTTCACGGACATACTTTTGGTTTTTTTCTCTTGTTGAAATGGTGTGGGAAATATCCTTTGGCAAGTTCATCCAAGCCAAAAGTTTCGGAAAAATCAACAAGTTTCATTGGTATAAAGTTCAAAGAGTCAATGAACTTGATGTTGGGCATGGCAACATAAAGACTAAGGATCTTTGCGCCACGCATAATGACTTCGGGAACAACGCCATTCTTGTGTAGGTACTGTTGAATGAAGTACCCATTGTAGCTATGAAAATTATCCACCACCACAATACAGCCTGGGTGTTCTAGAGTAAAGAGCCATTCACAAAATTCGTTTCTCGTATTATTGCCTTGGAACATCCATTTGTCATCGGCATCGTTTTGTACAATGCACAAGTTTGGTTTGTGGTTCCTGTTTTCTTGGCGGCAGTCGAAATCAAAGAACAACAGTTCGCTATATCCACGTTTAGGCTCTTCATCATGTTCGACTGCTCCTTGAGATATCCATAAACACCGAGACATTGACGATTTCAAGCACGTCAGTATTCTCGTTGCTTTCATGGGGAGTTCTCTTCTTGACAGGTTGCGTGTAACATTGATGGTACTTGATGTCAATGTACTCGTGACATGTGTTTGCCAGGCACTGTATGATGTTTTGAAAATTTATTACATAAGAGTACCCACAAAAACAGAACAGTGGGAACAACTAGCTCAAGAATTTGCTTTGAAATGGCAGTTTCCACATGCTGTGGGGGCAATTGATGGGAACCATGTTAATATTCGAGCCCCACCAAATTCAGCCACTGAATACTTCAATTATAAGAAACACTTTAGCATTGTTCTTCTTGCTATTGCCGACGCAAATGCAACATTTTTATTGCTTTTGAAACGGGTTCTCCTGGAAGCCAGTCGGATAGCGGTATATTTAAGAATGGTTCCATAGGCATGTTGTGCAAGTCAGCAATTTTTCCAGTGCCTGCGAAGGTGGGACAACAAATTACTCCAATCCCATACTACCTGTTGGGTGATGATGCCTTCGCCTTGGATGTTAATCTTATGAGACCTTATCCTCACAGAAGTGCTTTGGAAGATGAGAAGGTCTTCAACTATCACTTGTCAAGGGCTAGGAGGATTGTTGTGAATGCTTTTGGCCTGTTGTGTGTTAGATTTAGGGTGCTGTTGCATACTATAGAGTTGGATGTGGCGAACGTAATGCAGGTAGTGCGAGCTTGTGTTGCTCTCCACAACTTGATGACAAAAAAAGGAAAAAACTCTATGCCGTCAGGTGATATGCATAAAGAAGATGATTTAGGCAATGTGACACCAGGACATTGGAGAGATACACTAGATGGTAATGTTTGTAATATGGGAAATAACTCTAGTATCAGTCCATCATCGGCAAAAGCAAGAGAAGTTCGTGATGACCTTAAAGTTTTTTTTTTTGAAGAAGGAGCTATAGACTTTCTGTGGAAAATGACCAAATGATTACTAATCTTCATCCTATATGTACTAATGGTAACAGACTGTTTCAATTTCAGTTTATTAAACTGAACAGATATAAGTTGCATAGTAAATAAGTAAATATTTTATACAAACTAATAGATTTCAAATGTTTTCCTTCACAACAAAAGGGCCTGCAGACTTATTGTACAGACATATTGTACAGACTTCTAATGTCAATATACTACTTCAATGTGTAATACATTAAACCTATATTATTTACATATGCAACAACAAAACATTTAATTGAAAACACATGTTTTACTACCAGTCTGGCCAAAGATTTACTTTAATGCACACAAGTTTAGTTGGAATGAGCATAGCTAAAAGGTTCATCCTGAAAATTATACATAGGATTAGGATACGTTGGTCTACGTACTGGCTCGGTACCTTGAAATATTGCTGACTGGATGGCAAAGTTAACTCTTTTTTGATCTTTATCAGAAAGACAATTAAAGAATTTGCCACATCTCTTCCAAACAGATCCCACTCTTGAGATGATGAGCTTTCAGCAATTTGATTTAGTGCAGTCGCTGCAGATTCCAAATATGGGCTATCTGTTGAACCACTGGATCGTTTTCTTCTTTTTGGATGATTGTCACCGGTGTCACTTGTCACACTTAAAGAGCTCTCACTTTTTGTTTCCAATTCCTCTCCAGTATCAATCAAGTCAGCATCTTCTGCAGTTGGCATATTTGTCTTGGCAGCAACATTACTGCAGGTAGGGCAATTAGATGAAATTACATCTTGCAAAAAACTGCATTCATCAAAAAACTTTCAATGGGACATATAAACATTGTTTGATCCACTTCCAGTGCCCTCACTTTTCTTTATTTTTTCACAACTCCTCACGGTAAAAAATTTGCAAACTTTGAATCTTTGCTAAAAAATATAAATAAATACCATATTAACCACCAAACGTCAGCTATTTAACCTTGGAAAAGATCTCGGGCCGGTTGCTTTTAGCTTCATCCGAAGGCTGGTTTATCAAAAGAAGGTTAGCATAACTATGGGTTAATGTAACACGCCAAGAAAAATTAAACAAAAATGTCAACTATTCTCAAGTATACTGCAGCATTTATACAACAATTGTACATCTATGTTTTCTATGTCTTTCCATCATCATGTGCAAATAAAAAGTAGATTTTATCTGTACGAAAGAAATCCATAGGAGTCTAGAAGCTACTATGATAAAACCTGCCAGTCTCTGTCCATGACACCAAGAGAGTTTAAATCACAAAAATTGCATGGGCAGATTCTTGTTTACTCCCTATGTCAGAACACCCTAGCTTTAAACTTACGTTGTTCTATGTTGATTATATCTCAATATAATATTGATAGTACCTTTAATGGCTTGCAGATATTTCCTGAATCTCATCATAATCTTTCTTTTTAACATTTCTATTTTTATAACTATCAGATTTTGTATTCCATAAGCTTTCTTGATCCCTCAGAGCTTCCAATATTGTTCGATTCAACCATACAACACGTGTTGTGGCCGCCATCTTTGCACATGTCAAGTAGGCAGAGGCTAGTGGCAAAGGCATTGAAACCATTGCCATGTAGCGATCAATACCATTTTTTCTGTGATGAGTAATCTACCCGAGCAATTTTTCATATATGACAACTTTTCCTTGTCACATAAAAGCTAACACTTCAGCTTTTCAGCAAATGTATTTGCCACTCAAAAATTGCCTGATTTTGCTTCTCTACACGAGCAAATAAAAGTTGTCACGCCGAAGTTGACACATTTTATTCACTTGTGTAGCCGGAGCTACAACCAGGTGTTAGACTAGTTGAATTTTTGGCGGTCTTGTTTATTTATTATAATATAGAAAAAAATATTTTTTCCTTATTTTTTACTTTAATTTTTTTGTTTTCACTCACTTTGTTCGTTTTTTATTTTTATACATATCGCAAACGAACCAAGTTAAAGCCAAAGCGAGGATCTAAAGATTTTCAGCTAAAAAGCTTACACCTTTTGCTTCCCACTTTAAAATACTAGATAATAGGTTTAACACAGTGCTAGCGATAGGACCTAATTGTTTTGCTAAGTGTACCAACGCTTTTGCAAATTGACTCGTGGCTTGAGCTCCTTTTTTAACAGCAAATCTTGCTCTTGTGACCACCACCGTGGTGATAATTCCTGCAATTGCTATAGCAACACCACTTAACGCAACTAGATTTTCTTTAGCCCATTTTTTAAATTTCTCACATCGGCTTAGGTCGTTGTTTTCAGTTTCATGCTTTAGAATGTCTTGTGTTTCTGGTTCTACAGTCCTAATATTGTTTTCTAGTCTTATTTTATCAGCTGGTAGTTTAGGGATTTTTTCAAACGTATTGTATACGGTTTCTTTTTCTGGATCGGTTTCTCTTAATTTTTGTAGTCTCCAATGATCAACTTCACGTTCTAAGAGTTCCAGTTTTTGTTCGGGTGTTTTCCATTCAGGCATGTGTAGATACCCACAAAGTTCTCTAAGTTGTTCTTTTATTACGTGCAGTTCTTTTCTTGTTAAGTTGTCTAACATCTAGGGTATTTCATCTTGGAGTTTTTCAATTGTATTTTCACTGACTTGACTCGTTATTTCATTCAAGCTGTTGCTAATTATAGCATCTAGTTCTATGTTTTCTTTGATTTATGCTGAGGTCATTCCGTAATGTCATGACTTGCTTTTTCTGCAAATTGTTTAAACTCGTCTACATATGGTTGAAGCTTTTTATTTTTCGAGTACTCAAAATGACCGTTTTCCGTGATAATGATGGGTTGGTTTTTAAACTCACCAACAGTGATAACTCCTCTTACCTTTCTTCTAACTCTAAAGTTCTCTATAGGTTCTTTGAAACTAACTTCGTCTCTTTTAACAACGTTGTCTTCTAAAAAATGGATGAGAGTAGTATGGAAACACTTCCTTCTGCCTCATTTTAGCAGCTTACTTGCCTCCTCGAACAAAAATATACAAATTCAAGGGACGCGATTATTGGAGGTGAAATTTCTAGTGAGGCAGTATTGCCACCTGCTAACAAACTCATTTGCATAATAGGTGTGTAGTGGTAGCTTTTACTTTAGCATCATTTTGGATTAACATGAATGATTCATGTGATATGATGTCATCACATAATATTAAAATATGCTAATACTAGTATCTACTAATAATAGTACAAACGATTACCCAAAAACCATTTATATACAAAAACCTATATAATAAAATGAACCCATAGGAGCAAAATAAATATTTAATTTACAAATACGCTGATAAAAATAAAGTGTTAATAAGAATAATAGAGAAAGATAGAGACGACTATGAAACCATGACAGAGTCAGAGAAATCATCAGCCATGAATAGATTAAACTACATTATAAAACAAGACCAACGTATGAAAGATTTAAATCGAACACATGTGAAGAATACCGTCATGGACATCATCAGAGTAGATTCAGAGGAAAAAAGAATTTAAAAAGTGAATTCTATGAGTGACGAGCAATTAGCAACTAAATTAGAAGAACTAAAACCATTGCTTTATAAAAAGGAGAGATTTATTTTATATGGTAAAAGATCAAAGACGTTAAATTACTTCAATAAAGACAATATAGAGAAAGAGATAGCGAACAAAAACGATTGTAGAATAAAACACACCCCACTAAACAGTCAAATGAAGCACTTAATTAATAGAGGTTTAGAATCAATAGTGAAAGAGCTAGAGATCGAGGATCCAAAGATATTAAACTTATTAATAACATTGCGAGGGTTGGATGGCATCCAAAGAGACATTGTCCACAATAAGATACTCAATGAAATTAGTAAAAAATGATTAAACAAACTGAGTGAAGCGAATAAACCGTTTGATGAAAAATATAGCATTTCAAATCTATTTATAACAACATATTTGTGTTCGGATTGTAGTTTGATGGATATTGTTTCTATTGGTTGTAAAGACATTTGTGCTGATTGTTTTTGTGTTGCTAGCCATATGAAATTCGATTTTAGTTGTTCTGATTCCACTCAATCAACGTTTCATTTCTCAGCAAGTGACAAGATACGATCAAAAAAAAATTAGACAAAAATTAGAAAAACTAGAAGACGAAAAACAAATTTAGAAAATACAAAAGTGAAGCTTATGAACTGTGAACAAAGACTTATTAAAAAATATGAGACTTCAACGTGAGATGAAAAAATGATGATATATAGTGTTTTAATAAATGGGAAACTGTATGCGCTATGCAGCGAATAGAAATTCGTGTAGACCAAATGTTGGTATTAATCATGAAAAACACACCAAAAATCAGGTGGACGAACATGGCTACAAAAAGTGTTGAGGTTTAAAGCAAGTGTTGGTATGGGTAATAAAGAGATTCCAAAGAACGCCACCCTCACTTACGAGTCCAATTAACAGAGGAGTCATGACATACTAAATTTACCTTTTGGGCGGAGGCAAATGATGAGCCTTTAAAAATCAAAGATTTTCTTTGTAATGATAAATGGACAACCTGAGCGAAGCTAACCAAACTAAACCACAAACTTTATTGAAACGAGAAGAGCTTTTGAAGCTTGCTTCCGCAAACGAAATTAACTGTTCTGTAGCTTATATTAAAAAAGCTCCAGAAAAAGCTTTGGAACAGATTTACTCTGATTACAAATGTGAACAAAAAGACTCTATGAACACCTTTGATGGTGATTTTAACAGACTCAATATTAAGATACAAGTAGGATTCACTATTGGTAATAGTTTGAGGTTTAAATAACATGACGATAGCTGCCATACTTTTTCTAGGTAAATTAATAGTTTCGTTGACTAATGTGGAGGACTTGCCCCATTCCATCGTCTTCGTCAAAGTTATATGCTCATAGCTCAAACTTCATCCTCCTTCATAGCCTGCAACCACTTGATTTGCTAGATCTTCGTTATCGATGGTTTCATATTTGAGTTTGATGTTTTCCAAAGTACAACCTTCTACTTTTTGTCCTGATTGTGCTACCATGATGTGTTCAGCTTGAGGAAGTCCAATCATAAACTGGAAATTATGGATCAAGAAATAAGGAGTATACAGTCCATGATCTCAAATGATTTTGTTCAATTTAATTTTTGTTTGGTGCCATTGATGGTGCTCATTAATTTATCAGACACTTTGAATGTGTCTCCAGAACTTGCTCCATCATCTGATTTAGAAATTAATTTTCTTGTATTTTCGTTGGCGATTCCAAATTCGATGACATTGTCTTGAACATATCCAGGCAACCAGAGGTCTACAAATTTCCATTTCACTTTGACTGTTGTTGTAATAAATGATTTCACCTCCCAGAGTAATACTAAGTTTGTTTGTCAATAGATTTCCAAGATTATTTAGGAACCAGGACTTGTCATTTTTGCTTTTAAAATTAAATTTTAAACAAAGACTTCCTGGAACCAAACAGGCATCTGATTTCACTTTGGGGATGTCCACATAAAGTTCTTCTCCTGGATTTGCTTTGTTGGGATTAAATGTAATCACATATTTTGGTCTATTTCCTTTAATGTCCGACATTTTTAGCTTTCTATAACCAGGGGTTAAACTAACCGATTCTTTGTACTGTTGTTCATTTATTATATAGAAAAATTTGTTAATTCTTTTGTTTATAAGCTTTCGTTTTTGCTTCACTCATGTTCAAGCTCACTTCATTCGCTTTTGCGTTTTGTTTTTGTACATGTTGTAAATGAACCAAGTTAAAGCCAATACGGTGCTAGTGATAGGACGTAATTGTTTGGCTAAGTTTCCTAAGCTTTTGCAAATCAAGTTGTGGCTTGAGCTCCCTTTCTAACTGTATATCTTGCTCTCGTAACCACCGTGGTTATAATTCCAGCAATTGCTATAGCAACACCACTCAACGCTACTAAGATCTTCTTTAGCCCATTTTTTAAATTTTGCACATTGACTTAGGTCGTTCTTTTCAGTTTCATGTTTGAGAATGTCTTGTGTTTCTGGTTCTACAGTTCTAGTATTGTTTTGTAATCTTATTTTATCAGCGGACAGCTTAGCAATTTTTTCAAACGTATCATAGACAGTTTCTTTTTCTGGGTCAGTTTCTCTTAGTTTTTGTAGTCTCCAATGGTCAGCTTCTTGTTCTAAGAGTTCTAGTTTTTGTTTGGGTGTTTGTGACTCTGGCATGTTTAGATACCCACGAAGTTCTCTAATTTGTTCTTTTGTGGTTCTTTTGTTGATAAGTTTTCCAACATTGTGTCTATTTCATCTTCGAGTTTTTCAATCATATTTTCGGTGACTTGACTCATTATTTCATTTAAGCTGTCGCTACTTATAGTGTCTAGTTCTATGTTTTCTTCGATATGTGCAGAGGTTGTTCCATAATGTTCACGACTTGCTTTTTCTGCAAGTTCTTTAAACTCGCCTAAGTATGGCTGAAGCTTTTTATTTTTCGAGTAACTAAATTTACCGTCTTCTAATACAATGATCAATTGTCCTTTAAATTCACTACCGATGATGTCTCGTCTTCCACTTCTTATAACTCTAAAGTTTTCTAGAAGTTCTTTGGAGCTAACTTCGTCTCTTTTAACAGCGTTGTGTTCTAAAAAATTGATGAGGAAGGTTTTATTATCATAAGTTTCTGATCTTTTCATATGAGTGATGTCTTTCTTCATATCAGGTATGTCATCATATGAGTTGTCCCAATCAGAGTCAGGTTCATTATCGTTGTCATGTTCTATCAAAGAAGATTCTTCGAGCTCACTACATTCGCGTTCTCTATCTATAGTATCATCGACTTCATCGTCCATGTTATTATTGTCCAAGTCATCCATTTCTATTTCTGCTTCTCGTTCATGATCGAGATCAAAATTTTAAAATTCTGAGTCCATTTACTTAATGTATTTAATATCACTTTTCTTCGCCCAAGAATTGTGTCTGTTGTCTTGGCCCATCCATTTGACCAAAGCCATATTTCTTCTTGTTTTTGAAACTTTTACGACTCTGTAAACATCGTCTTGTTTATCCACAGGGGAAAGTTTTTCTTCATAAAATTTTCCGATAATAGGATTGTCAGAAAAAGTGATGTATCATATATCGTACGTTGTTGGATCACCTCAAAACACTTTATTGATTTTAAATATTTCTTCAGTGAAATTGACTTCATATCCTTTTTTAAACACATTTTTATACTTGGATACTCTAACTCTATCACCGATTTTATATTTAGGAAGTGGGTACTGTCCTGTCCAATGACCCATACAATGTTAAACACACTTGATCATCATTAGACTTATTCACATCAGATGGTTTCATTAAGATCGTGTTGTGTTTTGTATGATTATAATTATCTATGAAGTTGTCCAAGACGTTTGCCCAATTGTTTGTTCCTTTGGAATAAAAATACTTCCACATAATCGTCTTTAAAGTTCGGTTGAATCTTTGAATGATAGCTGCTTTTCTATCAGACTGTGTACTAAAGTATTTAATTTCATAGTCAACTAAAAGATTTCTAACTCCTACGTTGTAGAATTCGTTTCCTTCTTCTAACTGAACCACATTAGGATATATCTTCCAAATCTTGTTTTAAATTGTTTTAAAAGTGTTTCCACACCTTTAACCATGCTTTGGGTGTGTTTTTTACGTACGGGTATGGCAAACGCATACCGAGATAATATTTCCACACCTGTTAAGATCCAGTTATAACCATTGTTCTTCATTCTAACCTTAGACATGTCCACGAAATCCAATTGTATTTGTTCAGCAAGGTTGTCCACATAAGTTTTCGACGTTTTATGTTTTTTTACAATGCGACGTTTTATGTTTTTTTACAACACGTTTATATCTTGTGTAAGTGTCTTGGGTTTTTAGCCATGCTTTCATTTGTTTTCTGGCAAGACACAAACCATCATCTTTTGCTTTTTGGTGAAGTTTTTCCATGGACTGATACCCTGTTGTAGGATCACAGTATAAGTTTCTTAGTTCTTGTTCATTGGTAAACGCTTCTACATCACTTGCAAGGTTCATTTATCTTATAATGAAATCAAAGATTTTATTTTCTATCACATTCAAATCGTAGTTTTTTGCGATTTGCTTTGACCATTGAGCTATGGGTATACATAAGTAACTACACATATGCACTGTATACATATGATTCATGTTCTGTTATGTAGAGCTGTTGCACAGATGTACTTTTTATTTCTGCCAGAGGGTGAATTTTCCAATTCGTATTAAAATTTAAATTTTGAGTGCAATTTTGTGATCAACAACGAATATTGGAAACGCCTTTACTCGCTTTTTACTTTAAGTTGTGCTTGCAGCTCAGAAAACTCAGGTATATAGTGTTAGGTAATGTCGAGTGTAATATGCTATACATTTTTGACACGATTTGTAACAGATTTTGTGTCCAGAACGAATTTTGCTACATTATTGCATGCGTTTCCAGCTTTGTTCGTAGCGCTAATTTTATAGAGCATTAAACATTGTAGTGTATGCAATACTTGTAATACCGTAGATTATAATGAAGTTGAATGAGCATTAGAAAGCGCAGGAAATGTTGATAATTTAGCTCTGTTTTCTTGGCGTGGTTGACAATTCACCCAATCTGGTGAATTTTTTGACTCTTGCCTTTTACTCTTGACTCTCACCCTTCTACTCTCAACTTTCGTCTTTTACTCTCAACTCTCACCCTTTTACTGTCGACTCTCGACTTTTAGACAAACTCAAACAATATCAATGAATGTTGTTTGTGAATGCATTGCAGCATGTGAATTACTTCTTGACATGTCACCACGCTGAGTTTATGACAGGATCAGAAAAGTAGTAAACAAAGATTTGTCATCACTTCAAGTCAATGATGTTGAGCTGCTACAAGTTTGCGATTCAATGGAAGACAAAGTTTCAAGGTTTTATTTTACAAATAAAGATACAAGTAGTGACTTTAATGACAAACTGTCAACCAGTATCATTCCCCCAAGTGAAAGAAACAGCAGTTTCATGAACAATGAGATTGTCGTTTTACATGAACTGTTTCGAGACACGATTGTCGGTAGTATGGAAAAGGCCGATTCTGCAGCACTTCTTAATTAGCTTATACTTCAGTGCCACTTTGAAAATTCACCAAGCTCCATTTTATGCTGATGAAAGCAGATTTCACTCAATTTTTGTAACACTAACATATACTTTAGCACCATATTGAATGTTTAATGAGCTAAAAACCTCAAAATGCAAAATATTTTCAACTTCCAAACTTGTTCGAACTGGTTTGAACTAATTTGGGCTTGTTTGGGCTAATTTCCAAAATGAAGAAAAATTAAGTTCCAACAGAAAACAAAGAATACTATGTAATAGAGGAGACATGAGCTGATCTAAGATATCAAAAATTGGCAGAACTCTCCAAAATATATAATAACTAAAGAGATGCACAATCGAATGAGGAACGAGGTAATTATCAACATCGTTAATGACATCCTTGGAGTGAATTTCAAAACAAGGAAAGAATCAATTCAAAAGAAAGAACAAATAAGAAACTTCTTGATGACAAGATTTATAAATAATCAATTTTAAAAAAATTATTTCAAGATAGAGTAAAATGACTACAAGCGGCGGGTGCACAAAAACACAAAATTGAAGCTAGTAAAAATATCAAAAAAAATGAGCACTTCAAAAAATTAACAAGTTCAAGTCTAAACGAAAAAGGGAAATTTACTATCTTAAAAGGTATTTAAGAACTGGCGATATCACTGAGTATTTAATCCCAAAACCGAGAAAAACCTTAAAACCTTCAGCTTTGTTCAAACTTGTGAAATCTGTTCCAGATCGTAAAATTCTTGTGTATTCCACAGACAGAAAACGCAAAGCAAATTATGTTAAAGTTTTGGACAGAATTCGCCCAAAAATACTAAAGTTAATTAAGGAGTCATTAATCAATTATAAGGTTCAAATATGATATAGTATGTAAAATGGTGAGATACAACCCAGCCACAAACGAGCCAACTTACTCTGACACTCATTTTATAAGTATTAAAGAAATCATTCTCCAGGGTACAAATATTGAAGAAGTTCACCAAAAAATGATAGAGAAAATCCAAGAATCACTGGTACAGTTTCAAAAGAAAGGTTCCGGATGGTAAGTTGATCATGTGATAAGATTCGATGTAAAGGCCAGCAAATACGAACCTCTAAGAGGGTCTTCTTATGTTCCAATGTCAAAGAAATTATGTTTTAAGAAAGCTATTGTAAATTTAAAAAAAAAAACAAGGATCAAGAGTGTTTTAAGTGGTTCGTGATCAATGCACTATTCACCAATGGCCCTCAAAGAGATCCTAATAGAATTACAAAATTTCTTAAAGTGAAGTTGAAGACTTTGAATTGGGATGGTCTAGAGTTTCCTGTAAGCTTGACTGAAATTAACAAATTTGAGCAAAGAAATCCTGGTGTTGTACTTAATGTGTTTCATTATAAGGATGGAAAAGTTTATTCTCTGAGAATTAATAAGAGACCAACTGTAAGACTACTATTATTAGATAAAAACACTATTGTGTTATTAAGAATTTTAGTCAGTTGGTGAGTTCACAAGTATTAAAACATGGTCATAAAAAAATTATTTGTGATTACTGGTTAAGCTGTTTTGGAAAACAATCGTTGTTGAATAAACACATAAAGGACTGCAGCACTCACACTCCAACAAATGTAACTTATCCTCAGAAGGGTACTATACTAAAATTTAAGAATTTTCAACCTATGACTCAAGTTCCATTTATTATTTATGCTGATTTTGAATGTTACACAAAACAAGTGGAAGAATCTGTAGATGGTTCCATGATCCGATATCAAAAACATATTCCTAGTGGGGTTGGGATTTTTGTAAAGAGCTTCAACAACGAAGTTTACGAACCGAGATTTTATACTTTCACCAATGAGACCGACATTGTACAAAAGTTTGTACAACTTCTCGAGGAGATCACCATCAATATCTATGAAAAGTTCAAGTTGCCTAAGAAAATAATACTAGCTCACAACAACCAACTTGACTCTGCTATGCAGTGTTATGTCTCTGAGAGTTCACTTGGTGAAGACAAAGTCCAAAATCATTGTCTTTTCATGGGGAGATATAGAGGCGCTCCACATAGTCAATGCAATTTAAAAATGAAAAAGCCAAAATTTATTCCTGTGGTGTTTCACAACTTAGAAAGCTATGATTCTCACCTGTTTATTAAAACCCTTGGATTAAAACTCCTATTAAAACCTCCTTGGATTAAAATCCCTATTAAAACCCTTTATTAAAACCCTCGGAGACCTGAGGGTGAAATCAATTGTATTCCAAGAACTGAAGAAAGTACATTAGTTTTACAAAAGATGTAGTCATGGACATGTTCCAAAACAAAGAAGGAAAACTCAACGATGAGAAAACTCAACGATGAACATATCACTGATCAAGACTACCCCCATGCATCAAAGGTTGGGGGAAAATTTAAAATTAAGACTGTTGACTATTATCAAAAATTATATTTAAAATCAGACGTTCTACTTTTAGCTGACGTATTCAAACAATTTCGAGGTGTTTGTATGAAATACTATAAATTAGATCCGGCTTGGTATTACACAATTCCCAGAGTATCATGGGATGCGTTATTGAAATTAACCAAAGTAGAACTAGAATTATTATCTGATTCTGAAATGTATTTGATGATGAAAAGGGGTTTGAGGTGGTGTCTCAATGATTGTAAAATGACTAGCTAATGCTAATAACAAATATCTACAAAGTTTCGATCCCGAAAAACCTTCAGTTTTTTTTTTATCCTACTTAGATTTTAATAATTTATATGGTTGTGCAATGATGCAACCATTTCAAGACATGGATTCAAATGGATGAATGAGAAGGAAATTGAAAACTGGCAGAGATACACTTGCATATTAGAAGTGGATCTCAAATATCTTGAACATTTACACGATATTCATAATAAATCCATTAGCTCCTGAAAAAATAAGCTCCTGATTAATAAGCTCTATTAGCACCGGAAAAATTTAATTGCGGTTCACATCTTCAAAAAGAGACTAGTTTTAAACAAACCTATATACATAGGAATTAGTGTCTTAGATATTTCCAAGACCGTTATGTATGATTTCCACTATGATTATATCAAATCTAAATATGGCAAAGCAGCAAAGCTGCTTTTCACAGATACAGATTCCTTTTGTTATGAGATTCAAATGGAGGACTTCTATAAAGATATTACTCCAGATGTTCCAACAAAATTTGATATGAGTGAATATCCAAAGGACCACCCGAGTGGAATCCTACAGGTTTAAGTGCAAACGTCCTTGGGTTATTCAAAGATGAACTCTGCAGAGCACAAATATTAGAATTTACAGGGTTACGTAGTAAGTGTTATTCATACGTTAACGATGATTCCTACAAAGTTAAGAAATGCAAGGGATTCAAGAAAAAAGTCATAGATAAACACATCAAACATATAGACTATAAAAACTATCTACTCACCAGCGTCGAAGAGAATTGAAAAATGAACATTATAAGATCACATTATCGTGAACTTTATTCAGGGCTTGTTTCCAAAATAGCACTAAGTTCCGATGACAACAAACAAATAATATTACCCAATGGAGTTAATACATTATTGATAGGACACTACAAAACAAAACTTAAGAATTGTTTTAAAAAAAATTCAATTTTTAAATCCTGGGGGTTGTTGTTTAAAAATTCAAGACTATACTCTGCATCACACCAAAAATCTTACTTTTTTCTTGAATTCAACTTTACACCATTCTCCTCTGATTTTGAATAGTTTTCCACGGTTGTATGCTTGTGTGATACTTCTGGGGTTGATTTTGAAGAATTGATTCGCTTTGTAGATAGTCTGGGATTTCTCTTGCCTTCCAGATCTCTGATGGGTGATTGTTAGGGGTCTCGGGAATTTTTTCTGCATTCGGCAGTGCTTTTCAAATTGTTTGTTTGGTCGTTACTTCTTGATTCCTAATAGTTTGCATAGTTGATCTTTCCTCATTTCAGTAGCTCTTTTGAATCGTGATTCTCTTGCGTTTTGCCTAATTTTCTTTAACGTTATATTTGTACTCATTTATTATAAACACTTTTTAACTTCTGCTAAAGAAAATAGAATACTCCTTTCTCCAGCACCCAACCCCCCACAAGCCCCATAAGAGATTCCACAATGTATTGATATTTTTGCATTTTGTTAGACAGTTGGTAGTAATCTTCCAATATCGGTTCAGGTTCGAGTTCAAGCGTTTTTAGTTGATCTAATGCTCGATTCGTGGATTCGATATCTTCATTGGCGTCAGAGAGTTCTTGTCGCATTTCACGAATTTGTTTTCTTGTTTGATGTTAGCTTCATACCATTTCTCCTTTGCTTGAGCGAGTTTCTCCATAGTGAGGTGTCGGTGAATTTAATCTTCATATCCTTGATGATTGAGTCTACTAAACAAAAATCCAGAGCCTTCAAAAGCTAATGCGTTGAAGATTCCACTTGCTGCCATCAATGTCATTTATTCAATTGTTTGGTTTTGTTGGTTGTGGGGAAATCTTTTCAGGGATAATATTTTTATCTTCGAGATATTTTACCAGTGCTGATCCAAATATCACAGCTCCAGCTAATCTCAAAGTTCAATTAATCTATTGAGGTGTTTCGAGGGGTTCTCCGATGACTTTCTTACTCACCATACTTACACCAACCGCATACAATGTCAATGCGGCTGTGCTATAAATGTCATCAATATATTCACTTTCGTTAATACCCAATTATTATATAGAAAAAATCTTCATTGAAGATATTTTTAATAAAATGTGTCTAACTCCACGTTGGAAATTTCCGGTTTTTATTCGATCAGAGCTTCGATTGGGGTTAGTTTTTCTTGTGTTGTTTGAACTTTTGGTGGATTTTTGTTCAACTCCATGTAACGAATCGTTTCGATTTCTTGTGAAACTTCTGTCATTTATTATGCAGAAATCTTTGATTTCTCATATGAATTTACTTAAAATTCGACCAAAAGTTTTTTAAGTAAATTTCAAGTAGAATTAGATTTGCTGTTACATGTTTCAAGTAAATTCTAAGTAAATCCAAGGTCATCTATAGGAATCTTTGATTCCTCTTAAAAATTACTTAAAATTCAACCAATTTTACTGTTGACAACTCCAAGTAAAATTTAAGTAAATTCTTAACAAAACTTGACCACCTGTTATGCAAATTTACATGAATTTACACAACTTTTTCAACTGTTTCAACTGCGACGTTCAAGTTGGATTCATTGCCAAGGTTTTCACTTGACATCTTTTTGAATTGAGTATAAAACATGAGTGTTTGATCGATATCCAGAGTTTGATCTTTAAGACACAATGAATATTCAATGGAACATTTAGATAATCACCAAATTTTATGATGGGGTTAAGATCGACTTCAGAAATTTCTGATTTAAAAACAAGACCATTTTTCATCAGGATGATGATTCCATACTTTAGACAAAGACTTATAATATTATTGTCATTGTCAAAGGTGTGTCTAAAAATTGTAATTTTCATTTTGTCATTGTGTTCTGGCAAGTAAACTACATTAGCTAGAAAGTCAGAATTTAGAGGCGCTAGCCTCAGTGTGCACCAATTTCTAGTCAGATTTGAGTATGAAAAGTTATACATATGGGTTCTTACAATGAGGGGTTTAAAATTTTTGAACTTTCTTTGAATCCATAATACAATGCCATTTTCTATAATATAAATTTTGCGATTAGTAATCCACTCATCAATGTACTGCCTATTATCACACTGGAGCTCATTCGAACTTGCTTAAGTCTTAGAGCGACCTCAGTATTCGTTTTGGTGGGGCTTCCATGGTTTGTTTTGGAACTTGTTTGAACTTCTTTTGACTTTGAGTTTGGTCTTTTTGACAGGGGGGTGGTTACCTTTGTTATTTTCTCCAAATTTCATGTCCGCTGTTGCCATGGTAAGCATGTTGTTGAATCCAGCAATAGGTTCTTCAAGAATAATCATATCCGAAGGAATTAAAATAATCCTAGGGCCAACAACCATAATCAAAATAACGTTTGTGTCTCATATTGCTCGCCTCATATTTGAAATAGTCACAGTTGGATCGTCTTGTATTATTGTGTCTTTGACAATTTGATGAAATAATTCTTGAGTCTGGGTGGATTTTGCCCCTTGATCAACAATAGACCAGCGAGTTTTTGCTTGAGCCCCAAAAATGGTGTACCTGTAACTTTCCATCGCTTGTTGGAGAAGTTTTCGCCCAATCTCTGTTAATCTATCAGAACTTTTTTTTGTTAAAAGTTTCCCATCATCAGATTTATTCACTATTTTGTTGAGTTCTTCATACCCAATCCTAATGATACCAGCACCTTCCCATTTTGGATTTTTTGGAAATACGTAGTGTGCATTTTTAATCTTTGTCATGTCATGGTTTTTTTTCAAACTTCGTAGACTTTCATGAGTATGTTTGAATTTCTTTTTATATATCTTTATGGGGCTATTCCAGTGTATGATTTTAAGAACAAAGTCGTTGACGTATTGATCAAGTTTCTCTGGTTTTCATAGGAATCACTTCATATTCTAATAAAAATAGTAACTAATGATACTCGTAATAATTTTTGGCTGCGTCACTCCTTTGGGGACTAAACCAGCTATGCTGATACCTCCTAAATAACTTAGTACAGAGGCAGAAAGCAAACTTGCGAAGTAAGGATCCTGCTTGTAATCAAATTTTACTTTTGTAATATCCTTAGCACCCTTAGGGTTTTTCCACTTTGCATCCAAAACTTTGAATTTTCCTAAGTCGTTTCCGTAGTCATTGACATGAATCTAAAACTCTGTAAAATTTAATTTTTTGTTAGAGTTCAATATGACTCCTTGCACAGTTCCATTAGGTGACCAAATCTCCGGGGTCCAAAAAACGCGTAGCATCTTAGATCTAATGACACTTGCTTGATGTTGCAAAATTCCCAAAGTATTTGTTCCATTCAGGGTTCGTCTTGAAAGCATAAGTTCCAATTTCATATCTATAATTTTTATTTGCTTTAAAATAGACTTTATCGCATCGTTTTAGGTCTTAAGTCATATGACATTTGAATTCAAACTTATCTAGGTTAGCACTCGGGTATTTCTTTAGGAACATTCTCACTGCTTTGGCTTATCCCAAGTTTAAAAAATTTAATAGCTTTTGAATAATTTCTTCGCATAAACTCCCTTAAGGTAATCATGCAGTCTTGGGTCTATCTCTCCATTCAATGTATTCATTTATTAAAAAAAGAAATGTAAGATTTCTTTTAATACATGATCAAGCTCACTGTGTTGATGACAGAAGTATAGAAACAACTTCAGACTCAAGGTTATTTTTAAGAACGGCTTCGGTTTTTTGGTCTATAAAAACATCACCGAGGACCATGATTATATAGTGAATGGAACTCAAACAATTAAACTTGACCATGGCTGTTGGACCTTTGACGAACTTTGGGAAAAGTTTGCAAAGCTCGCAATCACCGGCAAAAAGACCCCTAACAACAAAACGAAAATTCATTCAAAAACGCGAAGCTTTACTTAAACAAATTCGGGAAGCTCCATGGGTTTAGAGAGAATTGATCAATACCTGCGAACAGGTGGATCGAATAAAAACATGAGGCTGACATCAGTCTCAGGTTAAGATATATTAAAGTAGATTGTGACTTGGTAAACAAAAATTATAATTTTGACATGGAGGGACGCAAGTCCGCTACGGTGGTGAGTCTACCAATAACCACAGAGCAAGCTTTATGTGGAAGTGTTTCACATTTTAAAGACATTGAAAGTGAAGTCCCACTTAAGGACAGTTATTGGAAAAAAACTTGTTTTTGAAATTTTCATGAACATTGGGGAAATTATGATCTGTGCTGTTGGGGCTCTACATTCATTAAAACTAAAGTGGACTTGAAATAAATGAGCACCGAGTTTCAAATAGAACAAGAACTGCTTACCTTATATTACGATCCTAAGACAGGGTAACAATCTGCAGAACGTCTATACCAAAAAGTGATAGAGGAAAATGTACCCGTGACTAGAAAGCAAATCAAAGAATGACTCAAAGCGCAAGACACTTATAAGAAATATAAATGCATTATAAAAAGACATAAAACTTCTAAGACTTATGTTAATGAACTAGCTGATCAAATGCAAATGACCTCATGGATATGGGTAAACTAAGGCATGACAATAAGGGATATTATTGGATATTAACAGCTGTAGAAATCCTAAGTCGGTATGCGTTCCGATCCCGTGTATAGAAAAACTTTGGAGAAAATGACATCATTGGTGGGTAAACTTTTGAATAAATTCAAAATACGATTTGGGAGATACCCCAAAGTGGTGCAGTTTGACAATGGAAGAGAATTTTACAATGTAGGTGTAAAAAACTTGTTGTCAGACCGTGCAGTTAATTATTTTTGTACAAATTCTGATAGAAAAGCCACCATTGTTGAGCAATTTAACCGACTTTTAAAAACCACAATGTGGAAATACTTTTACTCCAAAGGAACCTACAAATAGATACACATCTTAGATGTGCTTGTTAATAACTACAAACATACAAAACATTTGACTATTCTCATGAAACCTGCTGACATTAATGGGGAAACCAAGATGGTTGAGTTTATATGGAGACTGCACTTGGAATTCCTGGTGAATAAGTTCAAAGTTGGTGAACTCATTAGGTCACCCAGTATAAAAATATTTTTGAAAAACGATATGAAGCTAATTTCACAGAAAAATTTTTCAAAATAACTAAAGTGTTCTGAGGTGACCCCAACACGTATGAAATTTCCGACATGTCGGATGAAGTTATCATCAGAAAGTTTAATAAACAAAAACTATCAGCTGTTGATAAAAAAGATGAGGTCTATAAAGTGGAAAAAATACTCAAAAGAAAAGGCAACTGTGTGTTAGTGAAGTGGTTAGGGTACGGTAGTGAGCATAATTCTTGGATCCCAAAAGATTCTATACAAACTATTAAATGAATGAATGAAGAATTCAAACTTTATAAATTTGACTTTGATAAACCTCAAGAAGAAACCGTTGATTGAGAATTTGAAGAATCTGTTCTCGATAACTAGGAGGGAATTTGAAAAATCTGTTTTCAATAACGAGGAGGATAATGAGGAGCTTTTTGACGATCCGAGATTGGAGTTTGGCAACACGGAATTCCAAAATGAATCATTTAAAAACCTTAACGATGATGATGCAACATTCGATACAAGCTTTATAGATCAACGAATCTATGCTAATAAAAAAAGAGCCAGCAAAAAAGTAGTGGCGAATAAAATCAGAAGAATTATGAAAGAGGATCTAGGACTAGACACAAACAAAGAAAATGGAGAAGAAGCTTGCTATATTATGGAGGACTACAAATGACGTTATGGACCGGATAATGAAGTCATCGGAAGATCATTCGAAAATGCCCCCATATTCATATAAATGGTTCGTTGGATGGTCGTTGAAGATGAAATGATAAGATTTTGTAGTTTTTTTGTGGTTTTGTACTTGCTTCGCTTGTTGTAGCTCTTTTTGGTTTTCTTAGTCTACTTGGTTTGAATTCTTTTGTTTTGTCTTGAATACTAAACCAAAGTTGGTAGGGTTCTCCTCAAATAAACAAATAATGACCACGATCATAAGCTTGTTTTATACTTCCTGGATTAATATTGAAAAATTGGGCTGCCTTATGAATGCTAGGGGCTATCTTTAAAACAGGGAACGGGGAATCCGGGAATCGGGGAATCCGGGAATCTTTAAAATGGGGAATCTTTAAAATAGGGAATCTTTAAAATGGTGAACGTTTTAAAACGGTTATCGGGAAA
>JAODVM010446934.1:0-22990 GCA_025400095.1 Phenganax marumi
TACAGATTATGTAAAAAACAGAGTTTAATAATGAGCTCTTTATTCGGAATTAGTTTGATTTTATATTTGCTGAAACTGTCAGCCGGTAAAGGATTATGGCTTACAAGACTTGCTCAAGTCCAGATGAATGACTAAAAGACTTGCTCAGGTACAGATGAATGACTAGTAATAAATGGATGAATTACATAGAATACTGTCCAGAGCAAGCGTTTGGCGACTCACTTTTTTTCCAATCCCCCGATCAGATCTCGCTTTCCGTAGTCCATAAATGTCCCCAGTTATGGAAACCTCTCTCCAGATCCCTGGACTATTAGAAACAACACCGTGCTGGCCGCTGAGAGGGTGCAATATAAGCACTCCATTAGTCGTCACTCCATCCATCATACCATCCTCTTGAAACCACTTCATGGCTTTATCCTGCAGAAAAAGTATCAAGCCATATTATATACACTTGCAATGATCACACTCTACTAATTCGATCGATCATAGTCTTTTTCGTTCAAAATTCATCTATTGAGTAAATTAATGTAGCTCAAAATTGCACTTCATACCCCAAGAGAAATATTCCTGGATTTGTCAAACCCAGCTGCATAAATCCTTGCAGTATACGGTGGAGACCTGTCTACATAGACACGACACGCAAAACGTGAGATGGTGCTCTTGGATAACATGCAGTCTGTAGCTTTCTCGGCATTTGGCACTACATCCATAACAACAAAGTCATTGATGTCTGAAGAACGACCAATCTATAAAGAGCAAGACAATCGTACATATCAGAGGGCTTCAACGGCATCAATACAACAGCAAGTGGAATACAATGCTGAGAAGGACATTCCTATAACAATCTATTTCATCAAGTAATCTATTGGGTACAGATAGACCCACGAAACATCCGCAGGAAGTTGCCAGGAACACTGAGCAGTAAAGTGTAACTGACATCTTGCTCTGTTAGTTTGTTTAGGAAACTTCTGAATTTAAAAATGTCAAAATTACCTGAAACATATCAACATGAGGAACTGCCTCATATGATACGACCATGTTTTTCTTTTCACCCACCATATAGCACACAGAGTGAATGCTACTTGACATGAAGTCCTTTCATACAAAGATAAATGTAGATACTATATACCTATCATTACAGAGATACAATACATTACGATAGGCTGGGATACATTAGTGTGGGCCTTGATGAAACGCTTTTATTAGCTAACATGTAAGTAAAAATGCTTGTGGTATTCTTCTTTAGTATATCCTTGCACTTACATCACATTGTTTCACAGATTCATAACAACATTGCTTGGATGGTTTCTGTGCATTTCCAGATTCTCTTTGCTTTAACAGGAACTTACTTGCCAAGCGAGCATCCCCAGTTTCAAATGGTATTCGACCATTAAACCTGAAGCAAAAGTGAAAAATAATTTACATCAACCCATTAAAATCAAAGGGTTTCTCTTTGACCAAAAATTTGTCACGTACTGTAGAATTTAAAACAAACTATCTTACCCTAAGACAATCAACTGCCCATACGTAATCGGGTTATCAGAGAGCAACTCAATATCCATATTGAACTCTTCTTCACAATGCTAAACTAGATTGATATATAGGTCGCAAATTGTAGGGAATTGTCTTTGTGTAGTAGCTAAAATAAAGGGAAATAATGAGCCTCCCACAACAGTGTAGTCAATATCTTCAACATAAAGTCGCACAAAAATATCAAGGCTAAAATACACATATCATTTCAAAAACCACACGTTGTACTTCGAATACGCACTTCACAAATGTATCATAGCCGTTTTCAAGAATATAATACAACACCACGATATTTTAATTAAAACTATAGATTTGCCTTCCAGTCATTTTCGATTCGTCTCAATATTTCTATACATATACATTACCCAAGTAAACAACGTTTAAATGTCTTTAATTTCATAACTATACGCGAGTAAGAACCAAAACTTTATAAACGAAGCATTACAAGAAAGATATTTGTCAACTAAGCATATGATAATGATTCAGCGTTGTTTTCCAATGCTGCCCAAGAACATGGGAATTACATTTCGCGGCATGGGTCACCTGTGTCGTGAGCCTGTGCAGTGTGCACTGGTTGTACCCATGGTTGTAACCATAGGTTGTACATCAATGGTGCGTATACACCATTGGTATTTGCTTGTTTGATGTCGTCATGACTACAAAAACATGGTTCTTTCAGTGACATTACGCGAGTCACTGATCTGGCAAAGTGTAGGCGAACCATTACTGAACTGGATAGTACTATTTTGACTTTTGCTCGAATATTTCCTAGCCCAGCGCCGAACTCCTCCGCAAACGACGCGTCTGAAATCATGCTTCAGTAAAATGTACAGAACCGGGTTAACCATCGGAGTACTGGTACGTAGTATTGCTACCAGCCGGATGAACCAATCAGGCAAGAGCATTTCCTCTTCTAGAATCGAGTGCATTACCATTCCAGCATAATAGACAGACCAGGAGATAAAAAAGTACACCGTCATAATCGCAAACAGAGTCAGTACTCTTGTCTCTTTCTTCAAACGTCTGTGCGAATCCCGAACTCCAACCGAAGTCTTGTCGATACCAGCCAACTGCCGACGCACGACAAAGAACACGCTGACGTCGGCATAAATTAGAAGAATCAATGGTAGCCCAACAAATAGAACAAGAAGAGTGATTGTATAAATCTTCTGCTTTTGCGCCACTTCTTCTGTCCATGGCTCTAAACATAATGTCTCTGAGGGTGGTAACCAAAAGTACTGTACAGGAGGAATAAGCAGACTAAGTAACCATAAGCAAGCTACAAGTTTTAACTCGAAACTTCGTCGACCAATCTGCTGCATTCGAAATGGAAACACGATCTTTATGTAACGTTCGTAGGAGATCACGAGAATGTGGAGCACGGTCGAGATGGATGTGAAAACGATGAAGGAAAAAGAGAACACGCAAGGAAGACATATTGGTGTTGTGCTGCAGACGAGAACTAGAGGTAGCCCAACAAGACCAGTGAGAAGGTCTGATACGGACAAACTTACTAGTAAAAAATTGCAAGGTTTTTGGAGGATTTTGTTGAAAAAAAAGAGAAGGATGACAAAAGAGTTCATAAAGACGATAAGAACGGCAAAAATAACGAATTTCAGGTGCTCGGAAACACAGAACTTCATCACGGAGTCTTCATTTGGAGTAGAATAGTTCCCCGTGTAGTTTTCACCAATATTGCTATCCATGATCAATTATTCATCTACAACAGAGAATATTGTAATCTCTAGTTCTACCCTGACTACACCTTTTGCTGTTTTGCATCACGGAAAGAATATCCAGGTCATCCAGTTTCTTCCCAAACTGACCTGTTTCAAACTTTACGAACGTTGGGTGAACAATAATTCTCTTTTCTAAGTACGATCGCGGTTTTCTCTAGCATTTCGACATTCCCAGCTGTGTATTCACCTGTCAAGAAAATGGTTGAAGAAATGCGTACAACACACGTTTTAACTGTGATATATACAGACACAAATATAAGTAAACAATTAGTTCTAGATAACTAGAACAGATGTAAAAACATCCCGACTAGAATTAGAACAATGTAGGTTCCTTCTGTTTGCAATTAGAACATCAATTAGGACAACGGCGACAGATTCCATATGGACAATTGACTAGTGCACTCTTTTGAAGGACACCGTAGATCGTCCACAGTAAAACTTATTGCAATCTCTTAGACTAAGAGTGGACAAGCGGCGATTATGCACGATATTGAGAAAACATGAAACGTCGCGCACTTAATGATGAAGCGGAAACCACTCAAAAGAAACGCTTTGATCTAAACTCCTGTGAAGTCATAACTGACGCACGACACGATTTCTCTGAAAAAGAAACTGATTTGGAAAACGATAGAAGACATTACACTGGCAAGACATTGTTTGACTCGTGCAATGAATTTCAGGGACCGATGTACAGTCTTAAAAGTGCACAAATTATTAATATTTATAGGTATAAGTCAAAAGCTCCTTAGTACAGTAACTAATCAGACAAGGGATGGAATTGCAGTCGTATTTGCATAACCCAAGGCTCTGCGAGTGTACGAAACATTTTGTCAAAAACATGCCGGCACATCAAAGTTTTTTCAATTCAATGTACAGCATTGTATTAGGATCTACCATACTTGTTAGACTGCACTGCGTGCAAAGCAAGCAAAAAAGGGAATTGTTGCCAAGAAGCTACAGCAGAGACTATACATAGATATATAGATATACATTATGTCTATATCAGAGAAAAATCAACCTGAACACGGGCTAATATATCATTAGCATGTAGATGAACTAAAGTTAAAATGTCGTTAAGACCACGGTTTGTGCACCTAAGTCTACTTACAATTGAGTCGCCAATTGTGTTTCTTTTTTTCTTGTTTATAAACATATCCTTTGCAAAAAAACAATACATATAACCTATCATCTTCTTATCACAAGCGCATCTTGTGGAAGGGATCATTTCCGCTGAACAAGAAACAAGAAGTGATGAAAAACACGCGGCACTTTAAAACAATATGCTTTTCATACTTCACTTGTGTTTTTGACAAATTACAGCTGATTAGCTGCTAACCTAATAAGTCATCGATCTTGTAGTTTGCCAAGTGAAAGTACTCTAGTTTTTTGCGTTCTGAAAATTGTTACAGCATATTGCACAACAGCGATGCAGTTCTTCATTTTCCAAAAAAATTCTTGAAATTTTTCCTCACCCACAAGTGTTACTTATTGATATTTTTCACGAATCAACAAAATAATTACGAAAAAAACAAAAAGCAACTGGTCGAGCCACCCAGGGTGTGAATAAATTGAACCTTATTCCTTTCATGACATTCTTATTTCTCATTTAAAGGAATATTAAATTAAGCACTCAAGAGACACATGTTTTTAATATATCACGAACATATTACATCAAGATAGCTTGTCAACATCCATGTTTCAGGAACTGATAAAGTTTCTCGAATAGCACATATGTCTGTGGCTATAAGTTTCTATTAAAATAGGATGTACTACATATCATGGAGACATTGTTAACTTGCAATAGAATGACACACGCATATTATCTTGTGGTCAGCGGAATGATTAGGAGGCTCGCTCTAGTAGCAAGGGTCTGGAACTCGACTAAAATGACACTAGGAGAAGTTTTTCGGGGGTTTACCAGCCACTTATACGCCGTCTAACGACAGTATAGTCACGCACCAATACGGAAAACTCCTTCGATTCTAACAAGCTGTGGCTATTCTTAGCTGCATATGATTTCCACATCTCAAACGATGTAATCCCGAGTCCAACTGTCATCATCAGGATTTGTTAAAAACATGCCCTAACCAATAACCTATTGTATGCTTTTGTCTTTTTGGCCAAACGAAACTTACGACCTATGAAAAGCAGAAAAATCAATCTTTCCCGAAATTTTTCCATTTTTTCTCAGCAGGTGATCTTCATGCAGTTTACGTCAGCAATGTTAGATGTATAAACAGATGAACAAATCCTCTGAGTCAGTGATATGAATTTTTCATGCTCCGTTTTTGCACAATAGTTCTGAAAGGAAACTTTCATAACCTGTTGTTAAGGATTTGAAATTCACGACTTGCACATTAATTGTACATGTGTAGAAAAATCAGAGCATAATTTACATTTTTATCATTCGTCACACGTTTCAACTCGACCAGTTATTATATTTCAGTTTTTTCTTTAACCCCAAATGAAATGCATACTATGTACCTTTAAGTTAGAAGCAGCATTCCTGTACACATAAGGGTAGCTTCACCTAGTTTTGGACTCCGTCTTTTTTGTGGTGTGTCCTATATGTGCATCTGAACAAGATGTGAAAGTTAATACCCAGTTCAGCTGACAGTTCGCTATTATGTATAGGTAGGTGATAAAATAATCAATCAGGTTGGGCAATCAAAGCTAGGCTACATGCGAAATAGCAATTACTCTTGATCAGCAGATTGACAAAATTTTCCAAAAAAGGATTAAAAATATTCCGATTTTTCAGAAGGCCGAATATAGAATTTGTTTATGTTGATTTGAAAAGCAGTGTAAGGCGTTTGGCAATTTTTCAAACTTGATGCAAATAAGCTAAAAACTTCAAGTACGTCATTAAGTTTCTCAGCACGTTTGGAAGTTCGACAGGCCTTGACATGCTTTTTGTATGATTTTCATAGTCATTTTAATCTGTTACTATGTTTGCTGGAGCGGTGCGGTTGAGGGTACAACGTCTACATTGAGCGAGATTAAATCTCCAGAACTAATTCGCGAAGCACGTCGGTGCGAGAAAAAATTAATCAAACTTTCGGTGTAAATTGATCCGTACATGGTTACTAAAACGCATGTTTAATACTGCTAAACGCCAGCTAGTAATAACCAAGATAACACTCTAATTTTGAGTCTTCAAAGTTTTAAATGAGATAAGGTCGATGTAAATAATTGGCAATCAGACGTCTTGGTGGAGGATGATAAATTCATGTCGCGGAGCCGTATCATCTCCTGTCTTCATATTATGATCTTTCCGTCTCATCCCACGACGTTTCAACTTTCAAGTAAAACATTTAAAATTGGAACGTTGGAAGTTATGAAACCAAGACTCGCGATGGTCAGGCGAACACATTTGATAGAAGCGAGGTCCCGAAATGACGAGATATCCAACGATGACGTAATCTGACGATGTATCACTGACGTAATCCCAATCTGGTGCAGCTACAGAAAATGGAATAAACTCTGTGTGTGTGATTCCAAAAGCATTTAACGTGAAGACCAAAACTTTCCAACATCTAATAAAGCTGTTTATCAAGTGAACCTAGTTGACATCAACCAAGTGAGAAATCAGCGAATTGAAAAAGAGATTTTGGTACCTGAACCGAAATACAAGCAAACATGACAGCCGCTATTCTTGTCATCAGTCTCCAAGTCCGTCAAACCGCGCGCTCTAGCGAATCCCTCAATCTCCCAAAGTATTTCGTGCAAGTCATAGACTGATGAATCCTTTTTGCCTACAAATCCGATTTTAGGGTGGCAAGGATGATAAACGACTTTGACCAAGCAGCGACCAAGTGGAGCCCCAGGGCTAAACTCGTCCCCAGTACTCAGAGACGAAGGGTCAGAGCCGCATTGTTGGATGATCTGTAGGATTTGCGATACGTCTTCTTTAAAAGTAGTTTTGTACGGGTAGCCTCGTACATTTTGGGCGTAAGATCGCGGATCCTTATTCCAAACCCATTGCCTTGTGACATAAGCCACACTGGGCCAGTTAGGAATACTTCTCTTTTTTCGTTCAAAAATTTCCAAGTATTTGTCCGCGTCAACACACAGGTGACAATGAAATGATTTTGCAGGTCGAGATTTCCACGATCCACGATGTATGGACAAGATACCTCGGGAAATTCGGAAGTGCGATAGCACAGATTTCGCTGCTTCGATCAAAACACACGTTTGCTCGGCCGTCATGGCGCTAAACTCCGGGTTCATAGACTCAACTTGTCTCGGTATTATTACAAATTGAGGTCTGGGTGTGTAAAAATCAAACGCAACGCGAAACATGTCGTTTTCGTAGCCATAAGGTAATATATCAAAACTTTCCATTGTGACAAACACTGTTGTTTACCTCAGCGCTCCACCATTTTCAGTAACAAGTTAATATTGGCTTACGGATTTCTTCTTGGAAATTCATTTATTCATTTCCTTTCGCTTTTGCCAATTGAAAACTGACACCAATCAATTCTCTTATGACAAATTGTTATCGGCTGGCGAAAATAGTCACTTGGTTTAAAAAACGCTGAACAACAAAACCAGAAGTTGCCGGTTCGAAATTTTGGCTAGAGAATTTTGGTGGTCATGGAGAGACTGCTATACAGAGAAACTTACGTTTATTGGGAATTATATCCCATAAGAACTTGTCATTAGATTATTGTGAAGTTATCACCACAAACCTAGACACAAATTATCCTCAGTCGTCCTCAGTCCAAACGAGGCTCGTTAAAGAGATCAAATTAGAAGGAAACTGATCAGCAAGGATGATTCCTTTATCTCTGTTGCAGTCAAGCTCATCAATAAAACCAAACCAATAAATCACCATGCCAGGACCGAATCTGAACGGAATGTAAATGAAATTTCAGTGAATTTATCGTAGAACAAACTCGGATGGTGGTGGCAGAATTCAACAACGAGCCCTACGAACCTATTCCAGTAGCTCCAAAATTGATCTTTTAAATAAGTTCTGTGAGTGGATTCATCACCAAACGAAGCCTTGGATTCAATCCAGTTAACAACGTGACCATCTACAGCTTGCACGAAAAAAACCCTCACATTTCAACAAATGCTTCTTTTTTTTTCTACAGTGAAGACTTCATTCTTACCTATAGGAACTTGTAACTTGAAATCAGGTGTTTTGTCATATCCTTGGCTTCTCATGTCGCTCTCTCCTGATGTATGAAAAAGAGACATAGAACAAATGACAAAATTGTGATCACACCTATCTTTTGGAAAACGGCAGTTTTTCTTACCAAGAAATGGGATTTTCCACTCTGATAATTGTTGTTCCAAAATGTTTTCATACTTAATACCAACAGAACTATTGAGTTGTTAAGAACTAAACAAAAAGGATATGATCTTCCCCCAAAAACCAATTCAGGCTGTATAGTTTTCAATATTTGTACAAGCAAGGATACTGTTTAATATCATCGACAAAAGGACCACAATTTTCATCATTTATAACACACTAGAAGAAAGAAAATTTATGAAAGAAACAATCAAAGCAACTTTAGCATATCCACATCTACAGTATAGTTGACAAATGTTTACTCTAATTGCTTTACAAAATAAACTATGAATAAATGAAACTGTGTTGTTACTGAAGATATACACTTAAACACCATCTTGCCTGGTGCACTTCTTCAGAGAGTCTCTCATCAGGAATTAATGATGTGTCTTTAATCATAAGACTGGTCACATCTTTTGGAACTAAACATTAGTCAATATTCGAGTAGCAGACAATGAACAGACCTTATGCTAAAATGACCAACAAAATCATTTACCACTTTCCCCTTCACAGTAGGTATGAGAGAGATACTTTTCCAAGACAATTCGAGCAAGGAGATAAGGAGGGAGATCAATCTGGATTAGAATTACACAACTTTACATAATGGTGCACAATGGAGAGCATGAGCTATAGGACTGGACTGAGTTAAACAACGACAAAAGACAAATTTAGCAGGTGTTCTAACCGCTTAACAATAGTCCATTGCAAACCAACCTCCTGTGATATTTCAAGAAGAATCAAATCACTTTTGCCAACATTTACTGCTTCTAAGTACCTTCAAACAAACTAGTATAATCATTAAATGTACCACACTATCACTATACCAATTTCATAGAAGGACCCTTGTAAAAATAGAATCCAAAAGCCTGTAGTTACCTTTTGTAGTACAATTCGCTCGCTTCTGGTTGATGGTGCCTGAAATGAGCTCTTTTAACCTTCTTCTACAAAGAATTAGAAGAAAGTTTATAATGTATTTTTCACCTAATAAAGTATGCAATCATGTACATAAATATTTGTAAATAACACAGTTCATAATAACCTGATACTCTTGAGAATATATACTGATAAGTGCATCACTTTTTACTCTATAAAACATAGTATTTCGAAAGAATTCAAGTCGATCATTTCAACCCACGATGGAATCCACTTCAAAAACTAGCCCCTGGGAAATCTCTTCTTACCTTGGATATTCGGCTAGAATCGCTGTGAAACATTCTCTTGTCCAAGAAGAATGAATCTTCGAAACAATGTCTCTGTAAACTTCAAGCTTCATTCAAAACTAATCGAGTAAATACTCAACGTTTTTTGGAGGTAATTTGAAAATCTCGCGCTCCTGGCAGCTGGCTCCACGCGCACGCAAGTAGACCTGCGAACAGGACCCCAGATCACGAACTTTATTAGCAAAGCCTCCCCCACCCTTTTTTTAAGCAAAAATATTCCAATTCACAAAATCTAATCATTAGAAACTCACTTATACTAACAACGTTTAAATCATAAATTAACAGTACACGCAAAAAATTTAAAATAATTAAAGCCACTAAGCTTACAATATAACTTATAAATTGTCTTTTCTTGCTACCTTTATTGATAGCAAAATAATGCTGCACAGTATCTTCCCACAGTATCTTCTTTCATTAGTAACGGTATTCACACTTTCTGACTTGCACTTTCGTCACTATCCAGGCTACCTTTCTTAACTTGACCCTCGCTCTGATTTAACGCTGTTTATGGATGCGGTGAAGCTCTCGTATTCAAGCAATCTTCTCAAATACGCTACACATAAAGGCTGTTTCTTTTGTGTCAGGTTGATAAAAACTGCTGGAAGGTTGCCCCTAGGATTTACCTACAACGAGCAGTGTGTTACTGCGGGCTTTGAATTATATGCTACAGCACAGCTATAGTTTCTACCAAATCAACCAACCTGTGCTAAATATGTGACCATTGAGTACAACTGACCATTGTGAAGTAAAGGTTCAACCACAAACCCTGATGCGATGATCTAAAGTAAAGTAAATTTGAGATATTTTATTTCTTGCTCCATATGCATGCAACCAAAGACAACGTCAATGTCACCATGAACTTACCTTGCCTCGTTTCACGTCCTTCTTTGAGGGACCATCAGGGTAGTCGATGGATACAAACGAGATAAGATATTTATCTTTCTAAATGACCGGATAAAATTACAGTCAAGAGTAGTTTAACGAATCCTTAGCCCTAGTCGGACAGAGTACTGAAGTCCAATCTATCCGGTATAAAACAAACAATACTTTACAAACCTCTTTACGTTCAGTCCTAAGCGCGATAAAATCTCTTGCTTCTTTCTTGAAGCATTTTTCAGTTTGGAAATGCAAATATTCTACAAAGACAAAAGCAATGTCAGTACACATATTTTTCCTAAAAGTTTTTCAGGCAAATTAAATATGACCAGAAATATGCAACTACCAATTCTCTGTGTGTCATTTGGTTTTTCAAGTGTTCGTGTTTCCTAGTAAAAGATACAAGACCTCACGTAGAAGCACTTTCAACAACACCAAAGCTTAACCGATGTAGCCAGTTCACCATGCACTCGTACCTTCAACATATTATTATAACGGTACGCATTCTCTGGCTCCTTTATAATCTCCCAAACTTTCGGAGGTGAACAAGCTATAATGCCTTTACCAATGAAACTAAAAAGATGCATCTGTCATAATTTGAAAAAGCATGCACTGTACAACAAAAACTACAAGTATCTATTTTGATCATATACTAATTTCCTCTTATACCTATGAACTTTTTGCTTTTCATGAGTTTTTCGAAAAATCAGAACTTCCTTCTCCGTTTCTACATACCTAAAGTAGAAAAAAAAAAGTATGTACACTATGGAAGGGTCCCTGATTACAATACTCAAACCAATATAAAGTGTACGAACTGCCACTGTTCATGCACCGACGGTCCCGCGGGCTTTGAAATGTCAACTTCAGAGACTTCGAATGCCTGGATAAGAATAAGGTTACTTTAAGAACGAAATTCAAGATTTTCAAGGACAAATTAAAGAGTGGTACCCCCCCCCGAAAATTATGGTAATCATCACCTCCTGCATAAGCCCAGCACATGCTTGCTTTCCAATTATTTTATAGTCCAAAGCACTTTGGTTTACTATAAAGAAAGAATGATAAGATATAAATTACTATAAATGACCGGCGGGCTGTATGATCATCACTTACAATGCGGGCGTTGAATTGATGGAGATGCATCTACAGAACTGGCACCATTTGACAACGAACTTTGGTTTATATCCTAAAAATCAACAGTCGATACAATCTAAAGCTGATTCAATAAAAACAAAGCTGGTCCTTCATCTTGAAATTTCTGGACTTCAACATTACCTCGACGTCCGCAGCATCACCTTTATCATCACCTATCGCTTCTGACGTACGTAGGTTTGCCGAGGTCTCGCTGGGTACTTCACTTAACTTCTCATCTGAAGTCTTCACAGCAACTGCCCGTGCTCGTTGCAGTTTTTCATAAAAACTATCAGCGTCCTTTTTCAACTTAGAAGGACCATTAGGACTCTTTTGTTCATCTTCATACAGTTTCTCAACGACTCGTTTGACAATTCCTACAGAAGCTGGTTGGTTTGCCGTCACTCTGTTTACAATTCGGGATGGAACACTACCTACAATTTTTAAAAAAACAGAAACTCTATGTTTTCCTATTTGTCATTTAGAAATACTTAAATATTTTTTGACAACCTGTAGATTACCTGAATTTCTTGTTACCTGATAAATCCACATGAGTTATGTATGTAGTCAATATACGCGGCGGGTCTTCACTGAGAATTTTAAAAACATAACCGCCACATAATATTTTCCCCCTAAAAGAACATAGATATGGTACCAGATATAAGCCGTTTTCTCGCTAGAAGACGAACAAATCGTCCGACACGAAAACGGGACGAAAAAGTTTTTTGAACAGATTAATTCAATAATTCAAAGTGGCTCGTTTAGTCATACACGATTCTTAGTGTAACTGTTCATAGATCTGGTGAAATGCAAGTGGCTCAAATGCCGGTTCACTCATCAAAGAAACATCACAATAAGCAATCCCTATAAGTTTACCTGACGAGTTTCTTGCCAGGGGGACAAGATGGATGTTTGATCTGAAAATATACAACAAGGCGAAAGCACTCAAAAGCAAGATCTTCTAACGATTTCAAACGTGGAAGAGAACACAACAAAATAGTTTGCAATGATGGAAAAGGCCAAAGTTAAGTCTTACATGATGCGCAAAGAAAAGAACGAAGTCATCTGACAGAATACGGGTCGCACTAACAGAACAAAAATCTCGACCGCTGATAGGCCAAATTGCTTTATACTCCAAGTGTAAAATGTTTGTGAGATCTCCGATCTTTTCAATCACCTGGCCTGCAGCAAAGATAGAAGTATCGTAATATTCACAAGAGCTCAGTGCCAAAGTGGACATTTGATTGTCCAGATTGTATTAATAACCAATGTTACCAATCCTTGTTGCCTCAATATAGTTCAATGGCTGGAGCTGTGGTTTGGTAATCCCAAGAACCAACTTAAAATCTCACTCTAAAAATGATGTTTTCTATACCTTACCCTTGTCAAACAGATCATCATAATCTGATGTATGTTCCCTATCGTCAAGGTAAGCCAACAAAAAATGGAGTGGGACGTTGATCTCTATTGTTCCTTTTGAGCAATCCCATTGGCTGAAACCAGGACTTGCAGGCTTCTTCATGACCTCTACACCTCTGAAAAGATAGTTGAGGCACATCAAGATGATGCAATGACTGGACGATGCCTAAAACTGAACAAATTTTAATATCTCTTCTGCTAGATGTGTTTCATTCTTATCAACATTGACAGAAGAGCAAAATGTCTTCTCGTGGCATTCTTTTTTAATATTCACTTGTTGAACAATAGTCTTCTTTGCAAGTAATTAGGTGGTGCACATTCAAAGGCGACATTAAAACGAGTAAATATGGTAATGTAAATAAGTAGCACATTTAAAAAGTTCATTTCATTAGACATACTTGATGTTTCCAACAAGACCCCAGCCATTTTCATTGTGTTTTGCATTATAGCATTCCATGAGTGTTTTCATCGCTCCATCAATGGTAACCTTGTACCTGGCAAGAAAAAATATGATTAGTTAACACGATGATATCATCATTATACTGTATTTCCCGAAATTGAAAGTTGACAAAGGGAACATTGCTCACTTCTTTAGGTCTTTATCAGGAGTATAATAAACTCCAGTAACATCAACAAAATCCTGTTTAAAACAGATAGTTCAATAATTAGGCTGTTGCGATATTGAAAAAATATCGAATATCGATATCGAAAAAAAAATATCGATATTATCGATATTTCGATATCGATTTTTAATATTTTTCGCTATATTTCGATATTCGCATGCAAGCAGCTTGTACCTGTATACTTGTAAAACTATAATACCGATTCAATCACTTCAATATTATACCTATATACTGCTGAGAATCTTTGCAAGTGCAACACGCGCAAACGGAAAAATCACGACTCAGAAGTCTGAATTTCTGATAAAAATCGTAAATTCGATCTACTCTATATTGTTTGACGTTTAAAAGGCAAGATTGCATTAAAATATTTTACAAGAGTCCTAACTAAGTATACTATAAGTTCTCTGCCAAAAATACTAGCATATTGGCTTGTTCTGGTTTCATTTGTGCTCTTTGTGAGCTTACCACTTGGCCGGCTTTGCTGAAGAGTCTCTCAGACGGCGAACTACTGGCAGAAATTGCCAAATACTTCCGAGCGAGTTCACTTAGTAAGGGGGATTTCTTTGAATGGCACCTCCACCATACTAGAGGGTCGTCGTCGCCTTCTATGGTTGGGATTTTCCTGTAATCCTCTATCTCTTGCGCCAGTCTGCTTCTTGGTGACTGCAACGAGCGAGACTGCTCCGACATCTTGCGCATACTCGTAAGTGAACCAAGAGTCTTCTTGACCTTTTTTGGAGGTGCTTGACATTGCACATCGTCATCATGATCTCGTGGCAACGCATGGCTACTCTTCTCTAAATCTTCCAACAAGGCATCTTTGACTTCACCAAACTCGCAGTCGCAGTCATCTTCTTCACCTTCAAATTGTTCCGTAAAGAAGTCCATCTAAATATATTAATGCAAAAATTACAAATACAAATCGAAACGACTATGAAATCTATATTGTATTTTATAATTTGTGAACTAAAAAATTGTAAACTAATTGGAGAATACTAATACTATACCTTATACCGCGGGTCAAGAAAACACGTAATATTCATCAGAAGCTGTTTTTCTTTGCTCGAGTATTTTTCCTCAAGGTATTTGAGGATCGCTTTCTTGATAGACCCGGTCATTGGTAAGTCATCTTCTTTAGCCGCGAGTTCTTCATGTTTAAGGCGGTGAAGGATTGGCTTCAGCGCGGAGATTGTGACATACTTGCTTCCACTCATTATGTCTGTAAAATCAGCTAGTGGCTTAAGGGCGGCGTCGATAGCTTCAAGTACTTCTATGTCTTGCCATGTTGGAACCAAGTGTGACGTCTCCCTGTCATTCCCAAGAACACGACGAATGGCATTTTTGTTTTTCAAAACACGCGTTATCATTTTGTGAGTAGATCCCCAACGTGTTGAACATTCCTGTATAAATAAAAAATAAAGGCTATTGTAAGTTTGTAACAACAATTCTAGCTCAGATTGTAAAAGATCGAAGTGTTTAAACTGTTTATTATATGACTACATACTGAAGCAAGTTTCAGTGGTGTCTTTCCTGGCTCTTCTTGGAGTTGGGCTTCTGAAAGGGCTTGCTTTCTTTTCCAACTCATGTTGAAGGCTGCTACTGCTTTCTTGCAAATGCCTACAGCACGTGACACATCTGTTCGTTTGCTAATTGTGGTTGTGATAGCGAGATGCAAATTGTGGCCGAAGCAGGTGATGTTTCGCCAATCTTTATTACTGCACGCTTTGACAATATTCGCCCCGTTATCCGTTGTGATGGCAACCATTTTTTCCTCATCCAGTGACCAATCCTTCAACATCTCATCCAAACAATCTGCTAGCTGTTCAGCTGTGTGTTTTTCAGGCACATACTTCGTCCCCAAAGTACGATTTTGCAAAACCCACTCTTTGTCGATCCAATGCAATGTGAATCCAATATAAGGGACCATACCGCGTGATGACCACATGTCTGTGGTGGCAGCGTAAAAATCGACATTGCTCTTTATTTCAGCGTAAACGTTACTTCGAGTTGCATCATAGAGCTTCACCGTCCGATCCCTGGAAAAAGTTGATTTAGCAGGAACTTGATAGCGGGGTTCCAAGACATGAAGTAACCGCTTGAACCCAGGACGCTCAACAGCATTAAACGGGACACTGTCCTTGGCCAAAAAAAACGTTATAGCCTCTGTGATTTCTTTGGCACGTTTACTCGAGCTTTGTAGTGGACATGATTTCTCAAATGCCTCAGCAATACTAGGACTAGGATGCAATGGTTTTCTTGGTTGCGCGCGATCATTTGGTTCGTTTTTATCGCCGGTCTCGGTTGTCGAGGACTGATGCGTCAAGGAGGATTGCTTCATTTTCTTCTGCAATGTGCTATAGAGCACAAAGTGGCTATTCTTCAGATGTGCCATGAGGTTTGTTGTATTTCCCTTCGTCTTCACAGATCTGCTGCAGTGTCGACACTTTGCATCACCATTCCCCTTCTGAAAATGTTCCCAAACGGCGCTCGGCATGTTCTCTACTTTCCACTGACGCGCATATCATGAAACTGAATACTTTGTCGCGATCTTAACGAGTGCTATTTATACTGCAGCCTACTCATCTATTTTCGGTAAATGATTACAAACTGGACGATGACTCATGCAGTAGCAAACAACCAAACACGCGCATTAGACACACCAACGCATTTCCATGAAGCGTAAAAGCTTTTTAATGACTTTTTAGAACAAAGACAGGAAATTCCTTAGATTTTTTTATACTGACGGTAAAAAACAATCTCGCTTCTCAAAAACAATAATTTACTATTGACACAATTCAAAATATAACAGTTTTTTTATATTTATTGAAAAAAAATCGATATTTTCGATATTTCGATATATCGAAAAGTCCAATATCGCGATATCGATATTACAAAAATATCGATATATATCGATATTTCGATATATCGCAACAGCCTATCAATAATACAATTTGGCTCATTTGTACAAATTCTAATATGGCTAAATCTTTTAGTCATTCTACTTTTATAAACTGCTGTGCACAAGACATTTATACCTCAGACGAAGCACTAGTGTTGTGATCATCTTTACTTTGGTTCACTATAAACAAAGAATAATAAGACATAAATTAAGATACATGACGGGTTAGTGGCTTTATGATTATCACTTCTGACGCACAACTTAAAAAAAGATTTTTCAAAGAAAATCAGTCAAAATGCTGCAAAATGATAGATGACAAATGAGTTAATGAAGCATGGAGAGTGGACAATAGGCTTGGCAATACTCACCAAGAGCAGTTTAGATTATAAGGAGATGAAAAAATAGGAAGGAGTGGGGAATTAATAGCCACAAAATGACCCTGAATGAATATTTCTCCCAAACTGAAACACCTTCAGGACTACAATAATGTCACCCATCACTTACTTCCATCCAACTCTTCTTCATTATCATCATCAACTGAACTCTCCTCAGCATTGGCCATAATGCTGTTTAACTTTTCATCTTCGACCTTTACTTCAGGCATGATAACTTCCGACTGTTTGTGCACAATAAGGTCTTGGAGTCCAGCAAGACTGGTACTCAAAATACTGGGGCTAGATTTTGAGCGAAGTTCACTTGCAGCAACAATTTGACACTTCTCATCCTTTCCTAGTTGGAGCAAGGGAAGTATGTAATTATAATATTGTCTTCCATCAAACAGATATGTCGACAAAGAGACAGGAAAACATTAAAGAAACAAGTTAACTGTTGGTTTTAAACCTTTGCAAGGAAATACAATGAAGAGAGTGAATACTGGATCTGAAGAACAAGGATCCACCACTGCTGAATGAAGCCAAAATAGAAGATCTTCTTCGAAATGCCAGATTCTAAATAGCAAAACAATTCCTACATGCTAAGTTGTGATGTTTAACTTGTCAAAATTGGTCAGTTACGTACCTTGAAAAAAGTTTTGAATCACTTTTAATAAGTTTGAATAGATTTTCAAAAACTCCAAGTTTGGAAAAAAGAGAAGTTTCAGTAACAGAAATGACATCACCATAATTTTGCATACAAGTGCTTTCTTGTCCATTTGAAGAACTAATTCTCGAGGCACTTTCAAGTGAAGGAGAATAGCCAAGGATGAGTGCTGGGTCAGTTAAAACTTCCTTTACAACCTACAATACACATTAGTGAATGCGTAAGTTCATATATACCAAAAAGAACTAATTATAGCCCCAGTACCCACCTTCAAAGATGCTGGAATGATTGTCGATGCAGCATGTAATGATTTGTCTCCAGACATCGCCCAAACCCTTAGGCCATTTTCCACTTTAACTAACTTCCATTTACTTCCATCTAAAGGCAACACCTAGAAAAAGATCAATGAGTTCGTATACTTAAACCAATACTGGCACTGTGCACCTCACGTCATATCATTTGTGAAAGGTCAGGCAAGATTCTAATGGCCCAATTTGAAAGTCTGAGTTCATGTAGATAAGGTTGAAAAAGGTCCCCCCTATTGCTTTCAAATAGCTCCTGGAAGTCATTATATTCCAAAAGAAGTACCATGCAGACATGATATGAGACCAGTGGGCAGATCAATATTGAATATCATTTACTTGATAAATACCACATGACCAAACCTCAGCGACTAAACGCTCTACAAGCGTCTTTTTCGGGAAAACAAATAATTAATTACTTAAATTTCACGAATTTGCATTACCTTCAGGACGAAATTATACCGAGACGAAGGCGTACTTCCAATGCGCGACTTTTTCTAAAGAACATAAACAAATCAAACAAAATAGATTGAATAAGCGGGGCGCATTTTCAACTGAATTTTTAGCAAATCATAAGTTTATTCATAAAACGACAAAACCGCATACCTTTGGTCTGTTTAAAAAGTAATAAGTCAAAATTCCTGCAGCCAAAACAGTAAGTGTATACAATAAATACATGAACAGAGCCATTTGCCACAGCATTTACGACTCTGCGTTCCAGATGGTACAAGACTTCAGAGTTCAGATCGAGTTTTCTCAATCTCCGCAAAGCGTGACCATAATGTGACAAAATGTATCCACCACTGGTATCCACATGTATCTCTCCGTACTCTTCCGAGTTGGCCAACTCGATCTGTTCCGTCCTCGACCGGAATCCGAGGCTTGCAAAATCCTGGGCAAAAAGTATGACGTCTGTGACGTTATAAAATGTAAGTTTCAGGGTTAAGGCCGTTTTCAACCTCAACTGTATCGTAGTGTAACGTGGCGGATGTTTCGTGAACATCGGAGCATAGCTAATGACTTTGAAATAAAGAAATGCGCTACGTTACGCAACAATACGGTTGAAGTGGAAAACGACCTTTAGGGTCAAGATCAAAGTAGAGTAGTATTCATGCGCGTAACACGACGATTGCACCCACAATTCCATCCCAGTCCCGGCGCGTGACTGTGCTGTGGTTTGGGAAAGCGATGCTAAACGTAACTGGGCCGCAAGTCAATTTGTTTGCTTACTCATATCAGCATTCGTGCTTTCTCGTAAAGAAAGCCATTATGCCGCAATTACGAAATGCATGTCTGAGTAGTACAATGAAATGTACTCTTTGCCTAATACGTGCGGATTAGAACTGCAAACAGTTGGAGATTATTTCTCATTATTAAAAATGTTAAATACGTTGTAGCATCGTTGCGCATCTAATGAGATTTGCAAATCCAGAACATTTCGCTTAAACTGCAACAAGAAATTGGCCAATTCTCTCTCTTACCATACCACCAACCCAAACATACAGAGCAACTTCGAGACTTCTGGTGTGAAGAAGCATGAAGTGGAAACGTTTTCAAGCAAAGCACACCAGCTAACAAAAGTTGAGCAGCCAAATGGTAACTCTTTAGGAACGAAGTCGAAATTTTCCTGATATCCCCCTGTGTTGTTTCCAAGCACGGAGACTGGCGAGTAGCCCACGGGTGGATCCACGAGGAGGATCAAATGAATATATTTAATTGAAATGCTTTAAAAGTCTTATGTAAACACACTGAGATCAAGGCATATAGGGTGATTACAATATAATGTGATTATATTTAGGAATTATTGCAATAATTGGTTTTGGACCATCCGTCTGTAAAATGCAGATCAAAGTTACAAAGCGCTCTATACATAGACAACATATCCAATTACATGCGTCGTTTTACAGACAATGTAAAAGAATCGAGTCAAGGCAAACAGAACGGCTAACGAATAGTTATCAACTATTCGGCACATTCTTTGCCTACGTTAACGACTGTGGGAACTTTATGCCGGCTAGGTGCAACAATGGATGGGCTTCATTTGCCAGATATTGGAAAATTGCGCGATCGGTCAGGAAGGTGTTTGAATAACGTGAGTAGCAACATGCCAAGCAACCGGTTGCCATTCAGAGAAAGAATCTCCGGGGAGAAACGACGCGCCAAAGATGTCGAAAAAGCAAACAGGAAAAAGAAGAACATTACGAACAAACGAAGTTCAGGAAAAAGCTTAAAGCTTGATACTACGGTTCAAACTACGCGAGCTAGAAGAATTGAAGCTATCGAATTACCCAAAATTACAAACACTGAAGAGCATAGCAGCTTGCACGAAGGAGCAAAAAAGCCACGGCGGACGAAGCTCAGTGATGGTGACACCATCTCGTACGTTTACTCTAAGTCATTACAAGATGAAAACACCATGGCATTTTTAAGAAACAACGTTGATTTTGAGAGAGACTTTAATAGTATAAACTGTAAAAGGTCAAGTGATAAAAAGCCTTACGGGTTACCAGCTTTGCAAACAAGTGGCAAACATAATGTGAGAAAAGAGGTTCAGTTGGAGACTAATTATAGCGATGGCTCCTTAACGGAGACAGATAGCTTGCTCAATTCTTGGGAGGCAATTGATGAGATTTCGAGTGATACCCCCCTATACGATTCAACGGATTTTTCAACCGGGAACGAAAACGAATGTACGCCTCATCATAGAGTAAAATCAAATTGAACTCTATGTAAACTATTCAAGGCTCAACGGCTAGCCACTTTGCCATAAAATTTCGACAGTAATCTAGCAGCTAGTTATTGTTTAAATTGAGGTATATTTGTGGCGAAGGATTTTGCGGAATTGAGGAAGTATGAATTCCTTTATGTCCGGTTACAGAATGCCCCACGTTCCCGTTTAAGCACAATAGACGGAACATCCTGACACATTGAAGCACATTTACGTAGAGTACAATATGTAATTTGAAGCAAATTACGGAATTTAAAAAAAAATCTAGAGCCTTTTTTGGCAGTTTTGTGCGGTTGTGCGTCTTTGCAATGGATTGACATTGATCAATCATAACTAATGTAAACATTTCCAGAGATGCAACTTCGAGAAAGTTTGTAACACGGCCAGCGGAAACAAGCACTAAACCTTGCATAGTACATGATTTGTGATGTACATTTTAAATCTTCCAGAAACAACATTTTTTACATCTCTAGCAGCAAAAGTTATGGTTATTTATGCAGATAACATCATTCATTCACAGCCAAGTTACTTAACACTGAGCTACAGACAATCACAGTGCAAAGTCAGACTGACTGAATACACACAAACACTTTTCACACGTATCTTTGTCTTCGTTATCATATGCTGTCACTGCATGCGCTAGGTTTTGGTCTACAAACCATTTTCTTGTCAATAACACTGAACTACATTGCTGGTACAGGACTTGGGGCTGCTGCAGTTTAGCAAACACCTTATACCATCAACCAAAAAAAAGATATTGGACTAAGAACACTGATTCCACAATCCCACCGTAACCCTACCATGGTGCCTGCTAAACAGTAGCCTTGTCCAGGACTTAGTGCACGACAATTGCAGGTTAGGCATTGCAGCATAGCTCACGTTTTTCATGGCCAGTCATGGTAAATGCAAAGTTTGAAGATGATAGTCTTTGGAAATGCACTGTCTCTCATCTACCTAACACATGCCTATGGCCATAGCTAGCTATGCTACAGGCTCTAACATGGTATTTGATGTCTTACCATCTACAGTGAACCAACAATAACTTATATTACACACTTAGCTTCACTCAATCACAAGTCTGTGCTTGTCAATGTCATTAAACTGAGCAATCAGTAAAGACTCCTCTTCTGTCACAACGTTGTCTCTATTCTAATAAAGAAATACGATCTGAAGTCAAATTGTAAGAAAATGGCAGCTTTAAGGATATGGAGTGCAAACCAATGTCCAACTAAAAAGGAGGAGATCAATCCACAGTGGCATAGTGTCACATACTATCATACAATACCTGAGATTGCCTATACTTGGGTAATCTTTTCCTCTTGAATTTTTTCACAGGTTTTTCAACAGGTGTTTCGAAAAGCGGTTTTGGACTACCCATGACCACAGATTCATGCTTCTGTTGCTCAGGGAAGAAGTCTTGTGGTGTGCTCATTAAATGGCGAGGGATTGGAGACTCAGGGAATGGTGTGGTCAAGTTCTCAAACCCAAGCATATCAACGTCCATTCGTGTCACTGTCGGACTTGAGCTATCACTGTTAAAATCGTTTGCAGATTTTTGCGTCAGCACTCGTGTTCTTGTTGCTGTTTTTGTGACACGATTCTTCCCAGGATGCTCTAGTTCACAATCTCCATCATAACCTTCAGAAGCTATTAATTTTTTACTTTGATGTCGTAAGTTTTTAACATTTTTGTGAATATCGGAACCGCTTGATGCACCTACAGCATAAAAGAAATAAAAATTTTACGAGCCTGTCGTATTTATAGGGCGCTTCAATGCAGCACGTTTCCTCCAAACATGACTGTCAGTGACTGAGGTCGTGCGAGACTGCGAGTGAAAAACATTTTAAAATGCTTACTCCTAAAACTATCTACAGTGCTATTTTCACTATCATCACTTCTAATTCTTTTCCTTCTGGGTGGCATGGCGTCGATTGTTTTACATCATTCTTTTCGATCAAAGCGAAAGATTCGAGTACATGTCTTTAACGACTTCAACTCCTCATCAATTACGCCATGTTTGAAATGCGCGCTCACCCGCAAACAATTCTAGATAAGGCTTGGTGACAAAGCACACGAACCCATTGAACTAAAAACACCATGAGTGCATGATAGATGAGTCCAAGTTAGGGAACATATTCCAGTTGCAGTAGTCAGTAGTATGAATCCATGATAGATGAGTCCAAGTTAGG
>JAODVM010447045.1:0-22961 GCA_025400095.1 Phenganax marumi
GTAGCACTTGTCGCGTCTTGAAGTGCAGTCGTCGTACTCAAGACGTGAAAACCTAAGATTTGCAGTTGCAAACAGAGTGTGGACGACGTCTAGAGCTGCCATAAGTCTTTAAATATTAATTTCTTTTCAATTACTCATTGTATTGATAACCGCCGTTGTCACGATGCAGTCTTGCATGCTTAAGGTCCCTATAATATCCCAGACTACTTCACTTGTTGAGGAAAACTCAAGATTGCTTCTTTATTTGAAATATGTTCAATCTCGAAAACGAATAAGTTCTGGGGGCTTGTTGATCGATAGTTGGACCAATCGACCAGCACTTATTAGAAACCGAGATACATTTTCTCATTTTGCCTTTTTCCTAGATGGTGATGAAGGTGACGGCAGTCGATCATCAAAGCTTACTTTGAAAAATTCCTCATACAAAGATGGCCTCTCCCCCAGTGATATTTACCCAATGACCCGTCACCCACGTGGTCGAGCGTTCATTATCAACAACAAAAACTTCCAACCCTCGTCAGGCATGCACAAATATCCTCGAAATGGCACGGATGTCGATGCAGAAGCTTTGAATAGGTTGTTCAATACTTTAGGATTCACAACAGTTGTGTACAACAATCGAACTACAAAGGAAACTGTCGAGATTTTTGATTATTATGCAACCATGGACCATTCTAACTATGATTGTATCATTTGTGCGGTTTTGACGCATGGTGAAGAAAGCTTGTTTTACACGACGGATGGAAAATTGATGATAAAAGAATTGACGTCGAAATTTAGATCTCGACAACTTCGAGGAATCCCAAAATTGTTTTTCTTCCAAGCCTGTCAAGGTGAGTTCACATGTTTGTATGCCTGTACAACAATTTTTCCTTTGCAAGTTTCTTAATTAGTTGAGTTCACTCGCTCGTATGTACTACAAACAAGTTTTCCTTGACAAGTTTCTTGACAAGTTCACTCGCTTAAATGTAAAACAAACACGTTTTCCTTGACAAGTTTCTTGACGAGTTCACTTGCTCGTGTATACGACGAATGAGTTTTCCTTGTTGAAATGAGTTTTCTTATTGTTCAGGTTTTGAGTACATGGAAGGAGTGGAGGAAATTGATGGCGCTGCTCAGGAAGAGTCAGTGGACGAGGTGGATGCTCCGGGCAATAACAAGATTACTCTTCCTATTGAGGCGGACTTCTTGTATGCTTACTCAACTGTCCCTGGTTACTATTCTTGGAGGAATTCTGTCCGAGGGTCGTGGTTTGTGCAAGCAATAGTATCTGTGTTCAAAAAATATGCTCGGTCCATGGATGTCCTGAGAATGATGACTCGTGTGAATGCGGAAGTTGCGAGACAACGGTCGAACACGAATGAATACTTCTCGGACAATAAGAAACAGGTTACAGTAAGAGTTAAAGTTGGCTTCTACTTGACCGTCATTCAACAGCCATGTCTTTTTGATTTCATCTTGGCTGGTCATTTATGAGGAAAATCTTTTGCCTATCAGAAATTATTTTCTTCATTGATCACTAACAATGGATGAAAGGAATATATTGCAGATAAATTGCAATGTATGAAGGCTAGAGCTGAGTGACAGTAGACAAGTTTTGTTTAGGTTCATAGTCTCGAAATGTTAAATGAAATTTTCTGTTTAGATTCCATCAATCATCTCTCAGCTGAGGAAAGAGCTGTATTTTTTTCCAGAGAATGTTTTGGAGGGTCAGCTGTAAATCTTTATTTTTGGTTTGTTTTTGTGAATTTTATCTGCATGACTCTTACTGGATCTCTAGGAAGAACAGTTTAGAACCGATAGTACTGTCTAGTACAAAGTTAGTTTAGTTTAGTTTAGGTTTCCTCCTGTAGTAACACTGGATCAATAAGAGATGACTCTCACTGGATCTCTAGGAAGAACAGTTTAGAACTGATAGAACTATCCAATATAAATATAGTTAGTTTAGTTTAGGTTTCCTCCTGTAGTAACACTGGATGAATAAGAGATGACTGTTACTGGATCTCTAGCAAGAACAGTTTAGAACTGGTGGAACTATCCTGTGTTGGTTTTGGTCATTTTTTTGTGTGTTCATTTTTCAGAGAGTGGCGATAATACTGATGCGACGCACCACAAACGTGAAAAAGAGAAAAAATGTGCTGTTTCATAGAATGAATATGGACAATTAGGAATTTAAAAACTGCTGTTTGATTCGTCGAAATGCACAGACCCTTCTGTTGCTGTGTGTATCAAAGATTAGCATCATTGCTCTCAATAAGTTTAACTGTGTTAGAACTGCACACTCCAGTTACAACTAGAGAACAGCACCAGCTCAAAGCTACAGAGATGATGATGTTGCCGTAGTGGTCGACCAAGAGAAGGGCTGGTGACTGGAATCGCTGCCGTCGTGTAAGCTTTTATATAATGAATTTTGATTTAGTAATTGAAATATGTCACCGTGCACAAATCTGTTGTTTGGTTTGCTTATTTTTACATGGGTAAAAACTTAAACACCAATCACTGCTGGTTTATCCGTGCCCAGTGCTCCTCGGTTGGCGCGGTTTGAAGTCTGAAGCAATCTATGGAAGCAATATTGGCATTGGTCCAGTTACTTTTTGCGGTCCCTGTGTTTACCATAAATGGTCTGGCAAGAATATCACACCTTTCTCATGATTGGTCGAAAAATCATTTCCTACTTCGCGTTTTTTTACCTTAACACTTCCGGTAAAAATTGTTGGTAATTGTGGAGTGTTGGTTGTCAAACGCGACAGTACAAAATTTCAGCTCGATTTTCTTGCTTTTAAATATGTCCAGCGACGAAGAGCATGTATTTGACGACAACGAAGGTGTACCAGAGTCTTATTCTGACAATGAGGAAGTGTTGAATGTCGAAAGCTGTGATAAATTGGATAATTTATCGGGGACAATCGATGTCACTTTTGATCCGAATGATAGTGCAGAATTAGAAGCAAGGTAACGTTGCAATTACTACCTTTAAATTACCATTTGTCCTTTTTGAAATAGATAGACTTTCGAAAGTATTAATGTTAGATTCTAGGTGTTCAAATAGTTAACTGTTCATGGTTAGGTCCATAGTTAGTTTACTTCAAGTCAAACGCCGGTGACAAAATTACTTTATACATGTTCAAAATTATTCGGAGTTTGTTAGTTTGATATTGCGTCAAGATTGAATATTGGCCTGCTGTTAGATCGATAAACGATGTAGTGTTTGTTTCGTGTCAACGTTTTCATCAATAAACCTGGATTCCTTGGAATTTTTGCGAAGTTAAATAGTAACATGCCGAAGCACAAGTAATTCGGTTTAAATGTACATGGTTGGCGATCAAATTTCAGTAAAGTGAAGCAGTTGATGCCCTTTTGAAGTAAAGGTCGTACTTGCTTGATAAAATTACTTGTACTTCGTTGAAAAGGCAAGCTGTAGTTCATAATGTCGGGCGATTTTATGAAAAAAGCTTGAAAAGTTCGTCAAAACAGGTCGTGTGAAATTTTAATCAGACACTGTTTCAGACGGTTTACAACTTTCAAGCGATGAAAAGAGGGTCTTGATATTGCATTTCAGGGCGAAAGGTCGTCGTTTCGAGTATGCTTTGAGTATATATTACTTGAACTGCAAGTTAAGACTTGAATTAGAATAATTTGTACAAAACATCAACAAGTTCGAGCCTACTCTTATACCATTTTGCATATAATAGCTGTCCTAGTTTGCATATCATAAACGTTGTTTTTGACACTTGTCTGAGACATAAGTAGTATCTTGGAGTGTTTTCTACACAAAAATTGCTCATGTGTATTTAGGTTGAAAATCCAATTAAGGTGATAGCGTGTGGGTTTTCTGCGCAATTTGTAACTAGTGTTGAAATGTAGATAATCCTATAAGCCACGTCTAAACATATTGCAATATATGAACTCACATTAGATACTGGGATTTATTGTGTAAGGAATTAATGTTACACTAGCATTGGTGTGATATATTGATGATATATTGGTGTTTAAAGTTGCCTGAATTTGGTGGAACAGATCGATCATCAATGTGTGTAAAATAATAATTAATCTTCTATGAGGAAAGCTTCTGCCACAAACAATGACGTGCAGGAAGGCCTCAATATAAATATTGTCGAAATCTACAACAAAATGGTTCATGAATATTCTATAGTTCTTTTTCGATTAAAACAGTGTGTTTTTATATTAACTTTCAAACTGTTTGTTTTGCATACAGAAGTGACTACTGTATATGCATGAGTTAAACAGATCTCCAATATATAAGGATATCCGCCTTAAAGCACTTAACAAGCTGCTGTTTCAGTCTGCTGACCTCTCAAGGGTACGTTCTGATATTGAGCTTAAAAGTTTACGTTGTTTTCAACAGAGTACCTTTTATATATTTGTATCATCTCACTGTAACAAATTAGCACATTCTCATTCCATTTTTAAGTCAGTTAAGAATAGTGTTTACATTTGTAAGTAGCTATTAGGTAATTTCCTAATTATTTTCCTGAAGGCTGAATGAGAGAGCTAGCCATAAATTCATGAATACAGTTACCCAAGATAAGTCAACTCATTGAATGGCAATAATGCACTCCAGTATTCTTTACGTATATATTTCACGCTGTCTATTGCCAGATGATTTTATTTTTTGAGAATCTTGCATGTTAATGGTTTCATTATTCTGTCGTAATTAGCGATGACCAAGGACAGGAGGTCTCGACAGAAGAGCCTCCACTTTTGGAAAATGGAATTTCCATCAAAACGGAGGTTGAAGAAGATCCAAGTGAAGCTGAGGAGAGAAATGAACGCCGTCAAGAGAGACAACGCCGTCGAAGGGAAGAGTGGATTGGTACTGCGGGAACAACGAGGACAACTGTGAGTAAGTTTGAACATGGGGAGATTGATGATGGACATTTTCATAAGACGGATACGAGTCATGATGAGATGGCCAAATCAGGAACAGTCTTGTCTACGACCGCAAAGTTTAGAGCAGGTAGGGTGGAGGCCATTTTCATGATTGTCGCTTTTTGCAACAGGCTACGGGGGGAGGGGCGAGGGGGTGTGGTTGCCCCCCTAATCTTAACTTCGCTCCCCCCCCTCCCAAGAAAATTTCTGAAGTGGTTTCAAATTCGTTCATATATGCCAAATTGAAATAATCAAGATAAAAATTAAATTTAACAAGAAATATAGATAAAAAAATGAACTTGAGTGTGGGGTTATGTTTTGTATTAGTTTTGACATTCAGGATAAATGTTGACAACTGTTCCCCCCAAAATAGTGCTGCCCCCCCCCCCCTTCCAAATTCTACATCCTAGCTACCTGTCTGTTTTGTAAGCAAATTGTCTGGCAGTAAATCAGGCTACAAGCGTTCTAAGACTCACAGGTTCTTTAAAATCTGTTTGAAATTTGTTTTTATAAAATTTTTATTTTTTACAAGGGAAGTACCACAGTGAATCAGATGAGGAATCGAAGAAACCCAAAGAAGAAAATGTCAAGGAGGTGGTTGAATGCGGAACGGCGGCGGCGCGGAGGAAAGCGTTAGAGGAACACGCGGAAGAAGCGAGAAGGGGAAAATCAAGTAGTCCGAAAGTCTTACAGGAGGATGCCCCTGTTCTCAAACCTGGCAGAGCTGCAAATACTCGAGCGAAACTGGAGCGATTGTCTTCGGAAGAAAAAGTTTTGGAGAAAGAAGTTGATTTGAACACTCCGAAGTCTGGAACGGCTTCCGCAAGACGAGCTCGGTTTGAAGAGAAAGCAAGACAAGCGTCTCTAGATGAAGGTAATTCCTATGATTTCTCGTGAAATTTCCAAGGAAATCGTCAAGGAAAACTTGTTTGTCCAACACAGGAGAAAGTGCACTTTTCGAGAAATTTTTCAAGGAAAAAAACTTTATTTCAAACGCTTTTTTCTTCCATTTTTTAGTTTCAAATCAAAAAGCAAGGAGGATACGACGAAGTAGGTGGCCTGAACCCAACACAAACTACCGTCAGAGAAAGAGCTTGTCCACTGATGATGAAAGCAGTGTGAATGTTGAGAAAGAAAACGCCAAAGTGTGTGAAGGTTTCCTTCTGTAGTAACACCTGATCCGCAAGAGATGAAAGTTCTAATTGTTTCTGATTTTCTTTAGAATATTGAGAAAAGTTTACAGCACGCTGATGACACCGAAAATGGTCCGCAATCTCCGGTCAAAACGTCTGAAATCCGAAACAAGTTGGTCAAGATGCTGTCCAGCGAGGACGAGCGTCCATCCTCACATTCGGTGGACCTCGGTCCAGCCCGTCCTAGCGCCGGAACTGCTCGTAACTTACGTGCACGCTTTGAGGCCGGTAAACAAACGGAGGAGTCATATTACAAGGCAAAGTCTAGTGTTAATGCTGCCGGGCCACGATCTGGATATGCTTTGAAAGTTTGTGAGAAATTTGAATCTGGGGAAGTGAGCAAACGAAGGTCTTCCTCAGCTAACGAGGACGAAGACAGCCGTGAAGCTGATATCGAAACTCGAAGACGCCGGACATCTAGCACTCGTAGTGTTGAGGACGAAACAAGTATGATATCAAGAAGTGCTAAAGAACTACGAAGTCGTTTTGAAAACCCTTCTCAAAATACACAACACGTCAAGAGGAATTTTGTTTTGGTAAGTGAGAATATATGTCTTGTTTTCATTTGAGTATTCTGCTGGGCAAGCTTGTTTTTTCATTTGATATTTTACAAGCAAGGTAATTTGCTCGTGCGGACGGCACCTATGAAAACGTGTTCGTCGTGCACACGAGCAAGTGAAGCGGTCAAAAAGTAAGGAAACTTGCTCTGCGGCTTCCAGTGCAACTTGCAAATAATCGCGAAAAATTATTTGGGCACACAACTCATTCTATGCCTTGTCTCGTTAATGTCTGGTTCAAGTCATGCAGACATAACACACCAAAAAAGTTGAATGTCGTATGAAATCTCTATTACGAAGAGTCAAATACGATTTTACATGAAATTTTCAAGGAATTACCGGCTTGAGAAAACAGCATTAAGTAAATTGTATAATTTCACCGGATCAATTTTGAAGACAACGCTTTGGACATTAAAATTACATAAAAGCGAATTATTCGCACGAGACTAGCATAAGATCTCGTTTCGAGATCCTCATTTCGCGTGACTTTCAAACTCTTTTATTAACCTTTAAAGAGCAAATTTAAAGTGCCCAAAATGGGAATAATTTGTTACATTGTACAAATTTCGAACCATTTTGCCACATTTTCGAACACTTGAACACGTAACAAATTGATGCTCTCGCGAATGTTTACCACAAATTTTGCTAGAATATTTGCTCTGAACATTTCTAGATTGTCTTGTGCAATTAGTATAGTTTACACACGCTAATCTGTTCCGTGTTTTTCTATTATCAACCGGTATTCACGATTTATTCCGTTTAAAAAAGGCGGATAAATTTATGGCAATTTCTCGACCTATAAAACCAGATGCTTTTAACCTTTTCATATCAATATTAACCCTGTGAGTAACGTTCAAGTAAGTGTCTGGGATTTCTTTAAATGCACAGATATCTATCGTTTTTTATTGATTTTGCGCCTAAAAAGATCCTCATATCGTCTTACAGTTTGTAGATAGAATTATTTTTTTATCACAGCTGTCAAACCAGATGTTTGATATTGGTTTTCTGGCAAAACAAAGAACCGTGTTTAATAGGTTTAAAGTTTATTATTTAAAAATGCTTGTTTTGTGGTTACAATTTATACACTAGAATCGTTTTTCTCATACTGTTCCGACTGTTCAACATGACTTACTACTTTCAAACAATTATTTTGGTTCATTACTTAGCCATATTTTACCTTAAAAACTTTTCGATCAACGAAATGTACTTCATTATTGTTTCCTATTACGCGTGCGTCAGACGGAAACATGTTTTTTACGACAAAAAGTCTTTTGGATTTTTCGTGTTCAGTTTGAGTGTCTTCCTGTGGTAACACTGGATCAATATGATAGAATAGGAATCTTCCAGTGCTTATCGACTTGAAGGACAATTGGACGACGAACTTCCATGCGTCTACGCGGTAGTTTATATAATTTTTCGAAAACGAAGTAAGCTCTTCTTCAAGCAAAGACTTTGCAGTGAAAATTACGTTTCATAATTATTAATCAGCGTTCTCAAAACATCGGCTATTTTTGAACGTGACGCGCAACTGAATGGAAATTTTGCAGTTCCCACCTGTTGTGGACTCGAAGATTCTTCCTGTAGTAGCACTAGATCAATAAGATATGATTATGACTAGCTATCAGTTCTAGACATCCAGTAGGAGTCATCATCTCTTACTGATTCAGTTTTACTACAGGAGGACACTGATCTACAAGAAAAAAACCTGCTGTGTTTGGTGGATTCACACTGAAAGCGCTTTAAATCGTTTTTCATTTTGACATGTTGACTTCTGAATATTTGACAATATTTTTTTACAGCGTCCCAAAGCCAGCTCTGCAAATATCAGTTCAAGATTTAACAAGACTGCTCCGGCAATGAACAAGTGTAACTTCTGTGCGAGGACCGTTTATCCTATGGAAATGATCACTGCTGATGATAAATCATTCCATAAAAGATGTTTTAAGTGTACAGAGTGCAAGTCCACTCTGAGGTGAGTTGAGAGTCTTTGCATGGACTTTCATTTGAAAACTTGTCAATAATTTTATAGCTGATAAAATATTATCACTTTTATTTGATTTTTTTGCTAAGAAAACGTTGATAGTCCAAATAACTTCATCGTTAAAACTCGTGAAAATGGTCGTTTTTTGAGCGATTTGAAACATTCGCAGTTTGTTTGTCATCAGATGTAGGCTAGCACTCGTGTTTTTGTAGTAAATAAACGAATCTTTACATAGTTACATCAGAACGAATGAGGACATATTTTGAAGACTTAATAAATTTGCCACCTCTTATCGTAGTGAGCTGTGATTTTACTTTGAAAAGTCTTCCCGATGCCCAAATTAAGAAACACTGAACTACACTCCAATTAACTGTATGCTACAAGGCGACGTCTCTGTTGTTTTAGGCTTGGCAATTATGCGGCTTTGCAAGGGCAGATCTATTGCAAACCGCATTTCAAGCAACTGTTCAAAGTGAAAGGTAATTATGATGAAGGATTTGGACGACAACAGCACAAGAAAAACTGGGAAGATAAAACGAAGTCTCAAAACGACGAGAATAAATCGGATAATGGCAAGGTAAAAGCATTATAATATGAACAGCGCTTAAAATTCTGGTATCAACGTCAGGGATTGTATATATTTGTTATATATTGGAATCGTCTACAGTAGCCAGTTCAAAGTCAAAGTATATTTATAACTACAAACGCTGGCCCTGTCAATGACTCCAATGCTATGAATATGTATAAAGCTGATCTTCAACGCCAGTTGACGCCATTTCAATACTGTAGGTTGACGATAATGATAATATCAAAACGGTTAATGACACCCCTTATGAGAACGGCTACGATCATCCCTCGGTTGAGCAAACTAACGGCTTCGAGTCTAGTCATGGCGAAGACGGACTTATTGAAGATGGAATCGCGACATGAATCGCACTCGTGTGAAAAAAAACTCGCGGGACACGCGCGTAAACTTAAAGTGGCGCGATGATATTTCTTTTTTGAATAATGTTTCAGTCTAGTATAGATATATATTATATGAAAACTTCGGAGGTTTTTAAAGTGTCCTCATTCAATCAACACACGTTACAACAACTTAAAGCATTCCAATTTCATCTCAAAAGTTTCATATTTTTTCGTTGTTTTCGTTCGTATATCATTTCATTTAAAGCACCTTGTCATTTTTCGTCTATTTAATTTAGCAATGTAGCATTTTTATAGCGTTTTTGTTTGAAAAAAAACATGCCAAGAAAAGAAAAAGATATTGTCTTGTTTCGTGTAAGAAATACCCTCATTTCTTTTGAAATATTCTAGATTTATTTCATAGGTAATTAGAAATCTAGTTGGGATTTTTCTAACTTCGAAAATTTCATGGTTTGCGCTTATCAAGCAAATGGTTTAAGTCATTTGCTTTAGGTTCGTCTCATGAAAAGTTCGACTTGGAATTGAGGGTTTCAAATAGTTGTAATTGTCGCAGAGAAAGAGTTACGATATCGACCAGAACATTGTATTGTCTTAGCAGTAAACTTCATAGAAATTATAAATATTATCTTGTTATAATCACTTTCTTAATTGTTAGTTTTAAACTGCTGTAATTCGGCTTTTGAAAACGATCGTGACTCTATTTTTACGACAGTTATGGAGACCTGGGTTTAGCCTGCATGTTTTTCCCAAATCCAGCCTTCTAAAAGAGGCATACTTAGAATTCTGGGTGCTACTCAGGCATGTTGGCTAGATTATAGTAAGACTTTGTTAGATTCGAATTGAATTTTGTTGCTATAATTATCAGATGTAAATGTATAATTTTCTACAAAGCGTTGAATAATGCAATGAATTAATTATGTAATTTGGGTGTATAGAAAAAAATGTAGTAAAAAGTGTTCGTTCGTTTTTGAAGGGGGCTGGTGATTAAACACGATTAGTAAATAGAATCTATATATGTATCGTAATGTGCTGTAGTGAGGATGTTTTGTAGATCACTTTGAATTGTTTTATATACTTTGCTTTAAGTTTTCTACAGCCAAACGTTGACAGGTGCGGATGTTAAAGGAACTGAGCCAATTGTCGATATGCGAGAGGTGTACGTATACGATAGAGGTGTTTTCAAAGTAAACGACTTTGCTAAGACGAACCCGAAGCTGTTGCGATTTTTACATCTCTTTGTTTTCTTTTTGCGTTTGCTTTGTTTTGTAGTGATTGCTTATTATTGCAATAGGAAAAGAAAGGTGCTTGTGGTTTTCTTTCAACAAAGAGCTGTTTGAACTACGAAGGTAAGAACTTGTCGCGATAAATTTGCTCGTGCGCGCGTTTCATTCTAATTTTGTGATGTAATAAGCGCATGCTCGTTGCCATGGCATTCATATATCGTTGACTTAGTGCGCGAAACGTTCCGAAAATTTTCTCCGTGCGATTTTCCAAGATTCCTTAAACTTTCATTGCGTAAATCTATCAAAACGGATTATTTTGAGGATATGCGATGTAAGTATACCTGTTTTCTCTTCATTTTTCTAGCGTTCGAAAGTTTTTTCCAAGATTTTGCATTTCTGGAGTTGCAGTTTAGGGGGCCTATCTGTTTTGACTTTAGTCTTTTACTGCAAGGAATGGTAATCTATTTGTTGGTTATTAAACTAAAAAGGTAGAAGTGGATTTGTATAATTTGCAAGCAACCGTAAACTGCAGAAGTTTATTAACTTTTTTGCGTGTGGAAGATGTATTTTTGCCGTGGGAAATTCGTACGGCAGAATGAAGGATTGGCGTGTTTTGACATTTTGCACCCGTTTTCTATCAAAACATGTCGAAATGTTACACATTCCACACCGTAAACATACAACTTCCAAACTTGAAACCAACAGCATGAAAAAAGTTTGAGTTCACGGTTGCTTGCAATGGGTAATAACTTGTGCGGAGATTTTGTAATGCGCGCGTTTCGAAAAACAATTTCAGTTGTTACGTCATTTAAATTAGCAAGCGCGCGTGTCGCAAATTATTGAACAATTAGAATCTGACGCGTTTAACGTTGTGCTACAAACGGGCGATTTTTTGAAGAATTTTTTTTTATTTTTTAGGAAGAAAGAGCCAGATCTTTCTGGTGCGTCTGTTAAAGACAATCCGCAGACTGTGGTGGGTGCTACAGAATGGTTTAAGCATCTTTGCTTTGATTTTCCGCGTGAGAAAACGCGTGCCTTTCTGGAGTCTTTGCTTTTAGTGATTCGTACTGGTTTTTACTCGTCTTCTTTTTTGTTAGGTGTCTGCCGAAGTACAATCTATTTCAAACAAGTAGGTAGCCGTGCCTTTTTAGCGATAGGACCACTTTTATTATTTGAAAAACATTTACTTTCTGCTTTTCTTTTGTCTCACTCTAATTCGCATTCTACTTTTGATAAAACCGCAACTTCTGCTTTTAAAGCTGGGCAATTTGAAACCTTTTAGTCTAAAGATGAGCTTTTGTTAGTTTACAAGCTGTAGATCATCCTAAACACTAACTTTTTCTTTCTAGTTTTGAATTCAAATCTCGTCCAATTCGTCTGAATCGGGACTTTTTGAACAGAGAGTCTGGGACTCCCGGGCGAGCGCTGAAAAGGTAAATATGTTTGGCAAATATCTTTTTTTTCAAAGAGCAGAACTATAATTTAACTATTTTTCTTTCAAACTTTTAGACGTCGGGATCCCAACAGCACCTTTGATCCTTGGGTGAAACCTGTTGTATCAACAGCTGCTCCTGTCATCCCCAAGTCTTTCAAGGACTTGCGGTATAAAATTTTGAATACAGCTCCATCTGCGAAAAGGTAACTGAAGCTTTTCACTTGTCCGGCACACGCCGTACTCTGTTCGATAAAATTTTTAGAGAAAATATTCCGCGTTTTAAAATTCCGCTGTAGACAGTTTTTTGCATTCCGTATTTTCCCAATACCGTCATCCGCGTTACTATGTTCAATACACGGATAATGGAAAAGTTTAGTTACGGAATGCGAAAAACTGTCTACAGCGGAATTCGAAAACGCGGAATAACACAATTTTATTTTACTTATAACTTTTTATCTAGATCAAAGAGAGATGTTGTGGCACCGACATCTACTCCGAAAAGTGCTACTTTATCTACGGACACACTACGCACTCCTGCATTATCCACAGGACACCCAAGCAAACCAACTGAGTCGGATACCGGCGATTTTGGTTGTCCCATAAGACGCCGTTCTGTCCGCCGTCCGGAGTCGAACAGCGTCCTAGGAAAGCGTGCATTAAAGAGTGAAGACCTGGGAATCCCTCCAAAACAGAAAAAAGCTGAATCATGCTCTCCATTGAAGAAATCAAACGTAGTTCCAGAGGTAATTGATGTTTTTTGTAAGTATTTCCGAGTGACAACTTCAAGAATAAACTGGACACGCGGACTCACCCGAAACTAAGACTTCTAGCTTGCCTTTTCATGTTACCAATTGTGGTGTTATTATTTTGAAAAGGTGAAAGAAACCCAGCCAGACCAGAGAACGAAGAGAACTGATCTCAAAGTTCAGACTGTTCTACAAAATAAGACTTCGGTCAAAACGAAAGGTAGAATAGACAAAGTTTTTTCCAGTAGTTTTTGAAACCTGAATGATTTTAATGCATTAATTTCACAACTCATTTTGTCCTTCATTCATTTATAACTTGTACAAAAGTTATACATACTCTATATTATGCACAGCTCACTGATTGTAATATAAATGTATATACATATGCTATAATTATGAACCAAACAACCAACTCTAGTAAACACTGATGTTTTGTTTGTAATTCCAGTGCATGGCAAACGCCAGAAAACTAGCCTCAAGTTGGGCAAACGTCGGCAACCATTTGTGGAAGAAGATTCACCAGCAAAGAAAGTGAGCAAGACTTCATCAATGCTTGCTTTGTTCGGTGACGAATTGAGCACATTGAAAAAACATTTGCAGAAACGTCAAAAACAAGTTGGAAAACCTGAGCTTGAAACTCGTGTTCCAGAGCAGACATTTGTCTGCACTGAAGGTAAAGTTTCCTTCTGTAGTAACACTGGATCAATTTAATACATGACTCTTACTGGATCTTCAGGAGGACCAAACGAGATTTTACGTTTGTTTTTTTAGGGCAAGCAGCTCAGAAAGCTGCTGTTAGTGTTCAAAACTCGTGTGTGAGTAATGAAGCAGCTGTCGAGGCTAGTCCGTCTGCTCCTGACATTGGTGATGTGGAAATTCGTGATGAAGTCAGTGACATCTTCCGAGAGACTGCGAAGTCGAAGAATGTTTCTTCAAACATTGGAGCTACTGTGAAACCTACTCCATTGCAAGTGATCCAACTTCAACTGGCTGTTGACGAAAAGCCTGCCTCAGCAAAATCATCTGAGGCACAGTTCTCATCGGCAGTGGTAAGAATATTTTACAGGTTTCCTCTAGCACAAACACTGGATCAATAAGAGATGACTCTTACTGGATCTCTAGGAAGAACAGTTTAGAGTATAATAAACACACTTTTCATGTTTTTATTTCAGAAGCAGAATTCCACAGAGACGAACATCAGCGGTGAAGCAGTAAACTCCCGGCAAGAGACAGAACAACTAACACCTCAAGTTCTTTCTCAAAACTGCAATATTCAACCATCTGTCATCGAAGAAGACGTCTCTTTGGCGACGCCACCATCTTCTGTGAGCACTGCAGACGAATCAACGTCAAGCCAATTGCTGAGAGATTTCAATTTTGTAATCCCTGAAGAAGAAACAAAGGCGAGACCTGGTACTTTGCTGGAGCAACTTGACATTCCACTATCTGTCAAGCCATCCAAGTCAGTCACGTTCAAGTGTAACAACGCTAACGACGAAACACCACCTGTGGTACAGCTAGACTCTGCAACAACATCCACCTGCAATGATATCTGTGCAGATAAACCCCGGCTCCTGGAGAAAGTTGTTTTGCCACCATCAAGAAAACTTCCTCCAAACTGCAAAGGCAAGTGCTCGTAAGCTGTCCAGAATGTCGAGTTATATGTTGCAGGATAACATGTAACTTTTTTCTGTTATTTTATCAATAGATGTCCTTCCTGAAACATCTGTCGTGGAACACTTAGCTTCGACAAGTGGTATTCAGACTTCTTCTGCTAGCAAACCAAAGCCGGTGATCCCAGTTAATGCAGCCTGGACGACTGACAAAGCGCCTTCGATAACATCTGTAAACTCTTCTGAAGAGATTGGACAAGGTACGGCTCTTAAAGAGCAGAACAACCCGGCCTTACCATCATCAAACTGCTCTGCGGAAGCCGTACTTGTTCACAACAACAGTGCTACAAACATCTCAGCACAAGAAGAGGTGGCCTCGTTAACTCCATCAAATACTCCTTCGACAACCTTCTCTCAGTTTTCATTCGCTGCAGAAGACATCTTTGGCCCAAATGGCTTGTTGTCCAACACTTCAGTTCCATCTACCTCAATCAACCAATCCCGTGTGTTGCCAGCTAGTATCCAGAGTCTGTGTCAAAACATTCCTGTGAAAAGACCCAGTAGTACTTCATTCGAGGATAGCTTGGCGAAAAGATCGCGGGGCGATGCACCAGCTCCACTTTTATTCCTGCCACGGTTAATCCCAACTCCGTTCATCTCAACTCAAGCTAACGTGGTAAGTTTTTATTTAATCTATATAATGTTTAGTTTGATTTAGGTTTCCTCTTGTAATAGAACTGGATCACTATGACCTGAATGTACTTCCTTTTCAGTTTGGCATCGCCAACTCGACAGATTTCCTCAGTGAAGAAATGGAAGTTGACGACAGTGAAGATGAAGTCGAAGATATGGACACTAGCGAATCAACAACAGAGAGCCCATTTTCGTTTCCATTTTTCAACACTCAGCAGGTGAATTTTGGTTTTCAACAACCAGCACCAGCGTTCCCAACTCCAAGCAAGAAGATCTCGGCAAAAATCTTGGAACGATGCAAAATGCTGGCTATTCCGCATTCTCTAAGTACACCGACACCAGCCCCATCTCTGGGGCCATTCCAGGCTGTACCACCTACTCCACCAGGGGGATTATTCCAGGCCCTTCCACCGGCCCCACCTCTGGGACTGTTTCAAGCTTCACCACCTGTATCTTCAGGAGGACTATTTCAGGCAGTACCACAAGCTCCCCCTTTGAAGCCATTCTTCCAGATCCCACAAGTTCCCGTGTTCCCCTCCGTGCCCTCGTTCCAAAATGCTTTTCGACCAGTTGATTTTAGCGCCAATTGTGGTCCAGAAGCAATGGAGATTGATGATGATACCAGACCGATGACCTCTGGGAATATTTTCCTTACTTTCGGGCCAAATGGAATGACCGTCAACCATACGAACAACGCTTTTAGCGGTTTGAATAATGAACCAAGTTTGAACAAGGTTTTTGGTGGTTTGAATAATCAACCAAGCTTGTTAGCAGACAATACCTTGCAACGACAACAACATCGTACAAATTCAGTGTTGCCAAGTTTTGATGCCTCCACCCTGCAAGCAAGTGCCACACCTCTTCAAGCATCCGTTACCCCCGAAATAGGTGTTGGTGCACCTCCACCACCGCCACGCTCTCCACCTCCGCCTCCAGAGCTCAAACCAGTCAAGCAGGTTCAACCTTTATCAGCCATTGCTGCGAGCACCCTCCCACCCGTGGTACCCACGAACTTCTCGAGCGAGATCCCCACGAGCTCCTCAAGCAGGATTTCCACGAGCTTTCCAAGCGGGACCTCCACGAGCCTCCCACGCGAGATCTCCACGAGTTCCTCAAGCGAGATCCCCACGAGCTCCTCAAGCGAGATCCCCACGAGCTTTCCAAACGGGACCTCCACGAGCCTCCCACGCGAGATTCCCACGAGTTCCTCAAGCGAGATCCCCACGAGCTTTCCAAGCGGGACCTCCACGAGCCTCCCACGCGAGATCCCCACGAGTTCCTCAAGCGAGATCCCCGCGAGATTCTCAAGCGAGATCCCCACGAGCTTTCCAAGCGGGACCTCCACGAGCCTCCCACGCGAGTTTTCCACGAACCCCTCAAGCGAGATCCCCACGAGCTCCTCAAGCGAGACCCCCACGAGCTCCTCAAGCGGGATTTCCACGAGCTTTCCAAGCGGGACCTCCACGAGCCTCCCACGCGAGATCCCCAGGAGTTCCTCAAGCGGGCCATCTGCGAGCCTCCCACAGGGCAAAACCACGGACATTCTTCGCGGGACCTCCACGAGCCTCCCACGCGAGACAATCACGGACATTTCCCGTGTAAAACCCACGAGCCTTCCTCACGAAACAGCGACAAGTCTCCCTCGCCTGGAACTTGCGAACCAACCTCGCGGAATATCCTCGAGCATTTCACGCGTGGAGGCGTTGTGGGGAATCAACTTGGACATATTACGTGATGGAGAAGATCGTGTCTCTGATGTCCCGGGAAGTCGGTTGTACAGAAATCCCGAGCTCTATTCGTCCATGTCGTCGCTGAATTCCGTTGCTTCTGCAGAAGACAGCGAGCTGTCGAATGGCGAGGGTCAGTCAGAAATTGATGCGTTGGTGATCGATGATCTGGCTGACAGAATCAATATGTGCACCTTGGGCGAAAACCGCAGTCCACTTCTGACTAGGTTACGACAGGCTCTGCGCTTCACGAATCTGTGTAGGTAAGGCGTATTTGAAGCTTTTTTGAACACGGGTTCAGCAAGGGGGGTTTGTATGATTTAAACGAGGGAGGGGGTTCTATTCTCAAGATACAGGCGTATTCATTGATGTAATTTTTGTATATTTTTCACCGGAAAATTTTGTATTCACTTGGAAATATATTCTCTCTTTTCTCAAACAATGAAGTCTTTGTTCAATAGATATTTCAAGAGAAAACTGTCGGTTTAATTACGATATGTCCTGGGCTTTAACTTTAGATAACTATTAACTCAGGTATATCAACCCATTCAGTACAAAAAGTCGAAGTCCATACGAAATAATGTACACTATTTAACATGTTTATTTGTGAAATAACCCGAAGACGTTGACTCTCTCTCGAATGTCCAAATCGACTTCTGTCTCTATGAACTTGGCTTTGTTTTTGAATAAAACATTTCCAATGGTTTGTTGACTTTCCAATACTAAAAACGTGAAATATATCTTTTTGTGAGTTGTTTTACTGGAAAGTTGCAGAAAACGTGAAACCAGAGAGAAAGGCGTACCTTCTCGTTCACATTATCCAAGCTCATATTCCCAGGCAATTCCTGAACAAAGACAAAGAAAAGTCGGTAAATTTTGAAAGCCCTTTAATTTTATGACAAGCAACGTTTCTTTACCGTGAACTGCCCAGGCGTAGTTGCAATATATATAGTGTAATCCTGCCCTTGGTCTTCTTCTAAAAGAGGTCAAAACAACGAGAGTTTTATTTCTGACGATTTTGCGTTCGTATATCATCTGCTAGTAAAACTAGATAGGGAGATGAATTGAATAGTTCATACCGTTTCCCTTCGCTTCTAAGTTCAGCCGTATGGATAAATATCGCGATAAATGATCAACTGAAATGTAAAATTGAAAGCGATAAGCCTTTTTTTTGTTTTAAGAGCTCGTACGACTGACTAGCTTTTAAACAAGGCGTCTCGTCAACGAGAAACTTGAAAATTTTCGTCGTATACACGAGCAAGTAGACATGTGAGGAAAAATTTTGTTTGCGCAAGTCTTTACCGGTCGCAATTGCAGTTGTTTTAATATATCTCGTCTTCTTTCGCATTGTTTCAGCATCATATTCTTTCGGATGCGGCTTAAAAACGAGCTCAATCTCCTAAAAGGCGAAGAAATGTTGCCATTATGTTTTGAAAAACAGCTAGTATAAAATGAAATCCACCTTTTTTCAATGTTTTAGTTTTTGAACAAATTTAAAAACTAAGCGTAATTACGTTTGTAGAATCCAAAGCTTCGTTCCCAGTTAGTCCAACTGATTCCACAACATCTTCAAGGGAAAATAAAATAAAAAAAGTTTAAACCGTCCGGGAAGACGTTAAACTACTTAAGTTCCTGGCATTCTACAGAATTCAAAGTAATTTCAAGAAAAGGAAAACTTGTTCGTCTCCAAAACATTAAAACGCTTGACTCAAAGTTTTACTTTCGGATTCTTCTGATGTCTGGTCTTCATCAGTTTTCTGTCGTTTTACTTTTGGAGCAAGAGCCGGGCTGTCTTCTCTCGGTGGCTGTGTGTTGTTGGGTGGTGAAGGAGTGCTACTTGTGGTTGCCTCTGTGAAGAAATGTTAAATCTTTCGTTTAGGTTTCCGCTGGTATAAATACTACGTAATATCCCCTTGGATATTAAGGAGAAAGAAACGTCCATTAAGCAATACCAGTTGCTCCTTGTTCTTCATTGGACAGTTTCCGCTGCAAACAAAATCATTGAGACTTAAATGATTTAATTTGATCAAAACAGTACAGAATTCACCAATGCAAGAACACTACTTCTTGTGAATTCATAGATTCAGTTGTTTGCTGTACTTACAACTCTTTGCACTCGATTTAAAGCTTGTAATTTTAGTCCCTCTTCGATGCTACTTGTCAGTGCTTGTTGATTATGATGCTTGCTGAGTTTTTGAAGGACTTTTTCCTTTTATAAATCACATACAAACAGTAATTAATAGTTCAGTCTGTTTCATAAAATAATATTCATAATCATATATCCATTATAATTTATATTAATCATTATAATTACATTAGTTTGGTAGAAATAAGGTGATATTTGATGAATTACGAAAATAGTGAGCCTAACCTGATGTGCCTCATATTCTTCTCGATCTGGGTAAATCTAAAATGAATTTTAAATCTTGTCTTGTATGCCTGTTTGTTTGTTTGTTTGTTAAGCCTCAATCTACCAACCTTAGCAATCAAAGCATCAAAATTTGGGTCTGGTCGAAGGGATCTTTTTGAAACCAATTTTTTACGACAAGTCGGACACTCTTTATTCCCGCTACGAAGAGCAGTGATTATGCAGTCTTGACAAAAGCGATGAAGGCACTAAAATTGAATGAGACGTATGAATAAAATCATTTGGGGCTAGACGGAGTATTAAAAACAAAGTCGGTTGCCCTTGGGGTGGGGAGAGGGGCTTTATCACTCAGTGAGGATCATATATATATACCTCTTTAGTTGTCATAGTGTTTTTCAACATATCCAAGCAAATTGGGCACATCAGTTCGCTGTGAAGACTTCGTGGCGATATTGTGATCTCTGTGTCATCTGTGATTGCCTCCTGGGGCGTTCTGTGTAGCTCATACAGACTTAGATCTACCGATATATAACAACCAGTTATAGCTACATAAGGACTACATTCATTATTAACCATCAAGGGGCGAGCCACACCGAGTTTTACTACTGGCAAACTGTATGGTACTAGCTACCTATCGAAAAAAATAAGTGTTCAAGAAAACAGCTGACCAAGCTTCATAATAATAATATAGAACACAAAAACTCGTAGATCTTAAGTTTAAAAGCTGATGAAAGTTTATTTAACGTGAGTTTAAACCTTGCGAAGTCACGAAAACCATGTGGAAAAAACCAGCATTTCCTCTCTATGAACTTACCCCAAGATTTGGGTTGAGCAAGATGCTGACTGTTTGTTTGCGAAGTCATGGATCTTCTTTTTCATAAAATATAGCTCGATCGTTGGAAAATAGAGCGGTCTAAGGTTTTTTTCAAGGTTTTAGAAAGCTTTTCGTGAAAGAAACTCGTCGAAAAGTTTGTAAATTATGTTAAATTATGCTCAGGCGCATTTTCAACTAAAAAGCGGGAAACGTTCGCCGCCAAAAATTAAAATACTCATGCTTGAATAAACAAACTTTTTTCAAATCACAACATTTTGTTTATATTCATAGAATTTTCAATGTTTTTTGCTGGCGATTGCTGAATTTAGAACTTATGGATGGGTACAAGATTATGTTCTCATGATTTAGTGGATTTTGTTTTGTTTTTAAAGCTCAAGAGTTGATGAAATTTGGAAGTGATAGTTTCATGTTTTGAGGATGTCAGAACCAGAAGTAGTGGAAATGTTATGAACTTGTCAGATGTTGTTTTAATTGATGGAAAACTATGATATTGTGAGTACTATTGGAAGAGGTGGCTCGGGTAAAGTGTTTTTGGTGAGGAGCAAGAAGGATCAGAGACAATATGCATTGAAACAAATTATATTGAATACGAAATCCAATGCTAAAGAATCTGTGTTGAAAGAAGCAAGGTGACTAAACAGTAAAACTATACATTCTACATTTATTTAGCTGGGGTTAACTTAACCCCAGGTTAGTGTAATACTTTAACCACAATTTGAAACTCGTTCAAGAAAGCGTTTTGAAAAATTTTTTGCTCAAAATGTTTCCCTTAATGAGTAGTTTAATTCCTCAAAGTTTCAAAAAATAAATAGTGCTTCAAGACCAAGATATAAAATGGTGGGTTAAATTTAAACCTAGGTTAACCGCTAACCCACCTTTGAACAACCGGCCCCGGGATATAAAATGGTGGGTTAAATTTAAACCTAGGTTAACTGCTAACCCACCTTTGAACAACCGGCCCCTGGACGTTCTGACGTTTTTCATATGATAACAGTCAGAGATAAAAATTGCTGCTGGTTTTATCTTTTCAGGATTCTGTCAAAGTTGAAACATCCACATATAGTTACATGTCATAGTTTCTTTTTTGACGATCTGGAAGAGCATTTGTACATCGTACAGGTAAAACTCAACTTTGCATATTGAAGAAAACTTATATGGTACTTTATTTTGCCTTTTAATTGCACATTGTTGGTAATTATGCAAATTTATGGCTGATATTCAATCTATGGCTAGGACTATTGTGATGGCGGAAGCTTGCAGGACAAAATATTTGAAATGAAGGAGGTAAAACCTGGAGTGTTGTCACTAGAGCAGTAGCAAGAGTCTATCCTTGACAAGTAAAATCATCTGGTGCTAGACAAAGTGAGGTATATAAGATGTCCTATGGTTGGATAATAGCAAGCTGTACTGGAGTACGATTATACGTAGGCAGTCAACGAGGGTTTGAAAATATTTCTTGTTTAGAAAAATGAAAAGATTATAGAAGATCAAATAATGCAGGTTTGTGCAAAGCGTTTTCTAAATTTTGATCAAACTTTTATTTAATCATTCACATACCAAATGTAGAGATTTTCTCTATGTTATAAAATTCTTTAGTGGTTTGTCCAAGTCACAATGGCTGTTCAACATATTCATGCTAATAAGATTTTACACAGGTAAATATAAATTACTATATCACAGACATTTTGTCCTGGTAGCACTGACGTCATGTCTTTTACTCAAGTCAAAATAACTTCAAAGAAAACTAAGTCCATGCACTGCACTTTGACAGAGATCTAAAGACACAGAATGTATTTTTGAGCAAACGAGACTTGGTAAAAATAGGTAACACATTCTTGATATTCCCTTGGCAATTCTTTCATCAGTTTTACCATTTTTCGATTTTAAATTGCAGGTGACTTTGGAATTGCAAAGATTATGGAGAACACATCAGACATGGCTGAAACGTGTTGTGGTACGCCATGTTATCTCAGCCCAGAATTATGTCAAGATGTACCGTATTCTTCCAAAGCTGATATATGGGTAGGTCTGCTACTATATAGCATTATTTACTGTTTTATTTATTCTCTGATCTGGAGTCTGTTGTTCTCTATTGTATTTTCCAGGCTCTTGGTTGCTTGTTGTACGAGTTGTGTTCTTTACGGCCAGCATTTAGCGCTGGGAACATTGTCAGTCTCTTTTACAAGATTGTCAGTGGCAATGTTGAGGTGCGTCGATGAAACTTGCATAGATTTTAACCAAGTTTTGGCATGAATCTTCAAGATATAGCAACAATAAAGGCTATCAATTAGCTTGTAAACAGTCATTGTTATTTTCCAGCCTATTCCATCAGTATACAGTGAGGAGATTAGTAATCTGATCTCACAAATGATGTCAAAATTACCAGAGGACAGACCAAGGTGGGGTGACATTATTTTTACAATATGAGAAATGCATAAATTTAAGTCATGTATCATTTGCAGTGTCAGCTTGTTTTAAAGCTGGTGAATGTTTTCATTGTGTAGTGCTGGTGTGATCTTAAATATACCTTATGTGAAAGAACACTTGTTGCTGTTTATTGAAAGCAAAGAAACATTCAAAAACCATCAATGGTAGATTCGTTTAACAGATTCTTATGCTTTCGTACTGGATAGTTGTATCAGTTCTAAACTGTTCTTCCTAGAGATCCAGTAAGAGTCAACTCTTATTCATCCAGTGTAACTACAGGAGGAAACCTAAACTAAACTAACTATATTTATACTGGATAGTTCTATCAGTTCTAAACTGTTCTTCCTAG